>JAQIWU010000148.1:0-35594 GCA_034696445.1 Isotomiella minor
GTAGGCATTTCATCCCTTTCCTTTTCGACAAAAGCTCTTGTGAAGATAGAAATACGGAGGGAGAGGAAGGAGGAAAGCAGTTGAAATGAAAGAAATACGTTAGAAGCTATGATTTACTAAAACAAAATACGCCTCTCGTTTATTCTCCCACTACGCAGATGTTAACGTTAACCGGCCTGCAACGATCTTCCTCCTACGAATTGCATTTAGAATTAGAGTGAGAAGTAGTAAGGTAATAACGATGAGGAGAGATGACCGTGATTTTATATTTTCTTTCACCTGCTCTTTTATTCCAGAAGAACCTAGTTCCAGGTTAGTTAACCCTTCATCGAATTCTTGAGTAATTGCTGCTGTTCTTTTCTCAAGTTCAAAGGCAACCTCATCTCAAAAAACCTCTCATATGAGTATCATCATCTTGGACACTTTAGTAGTCGCACTCTTTTCTATTTATCTTCAAAAAATTCTGTGAATACTTACAAGTTCCATTATTATTATGCACCGGCGGTGGTAGGTGAGGAGGTAATATGAGCCTGAAGTGATGGGTATTGATTATCTCTTTGTCATTAATAGGTTTTGCGGTCGGTTAAGTGAAACAGAGTAATAATGATGATCCTCTTCTTCTTGGTATTGTACTTCCCTGAGTACCACCTTCTCTTTTCTTCCATCATTGTTATGGCAACATTGTTACCAAAACCATAAAAGTACTTAAAGTTCTTATATTACCACCACGCATACGGATCATTACTGTGTCTCAATGGAGATGTCGTCTAGTCAGAAGAGGGTTTTAGTCACGGAGGGTGAAAGGGATAATAGTAATGAATCTTTTTATACCACACAAAACAATAAAGTTTTAAGACTCCTTCTACTTACCACTTATTCCAGTAAACGAGAGGAAATAATGTTTCTTGTTAATGATTATACACTTTCTGACCAAATAAATGTAAATCTAAAAAACCAACCTGGATTCCCATCAATTCAATTCAGATGAGGAAAGAAG
This sequence comes from Isotomiella minor, assembly GCA_034696445.1. NCBI lineage: Eukaryota > Metazoa > Arthropoda > Collembola > Entomobryomorpha > Isotomidae > Isotomiella > Isotomiella minor. Next base: position 998 of record JAQIWU010000148.1, read on the forward strand.
GGAGAGGGACCACCAGGTTTTAAAGAAGTTTCATCATCAAAACTTTCACATTCAACATTAAACTCTGGAGGAAGACTTTCATTTCTATACTACGTGAGACAACAATAAAACCTCTGTGAATAATGAATACCAACTAAGCTCAGAATAAATCTTAAATTCAAGAAATCAAGAGATCTTCCTTCCTCCTGGAAAGGGGACCTCCCTTCATGAACAGAAGATTCGAGGGAATACAAAGCAGACGATGATGGTGTTGATAGTCCAATTCAATTCTAGATGTGATGCGATATTCTCTCCTTCCTATTCTATAAATTCTATTCACCACAAAACTGGAAGAAAGCAAGGGCCAAACCCAGCATAAATACCAACTGTTGCCTTTGTTCCTTCATTGTTATCATTATCAAACAGCTTCTCTAACAAATAAAACAAAGCGGAGCGAGAACAGATTTAAATTCTAAATTTAGAGACTGTTGGCTTCAACGTATAATTATCACGATGCTACACTGCACCATTTATTCAAAATGGACGTTGGTATACAAAAAGCTTTTATTCATCCTTTTAACCTTCCTAATTTAGTTTTGGTCATGCTTAATTGACCCAATAAAACATGATTGACCATTCGCTTTGGTGGCATTCTTTTATTAAATCAGTTTTTGGGATTGTATTATTATTTCTATACTTCTGAAGGCCAAAACAAACCTACAAAGTCACTTCTGGAGTTCAATCATGATTAACAAATAAAAACTTCCATGAATTTGTTTTAGATCTCTAATTGGACTGGGAACATGATGATGCGAGTTTATAAAAAGTGGTCTCCTTCTTGTGCTTCTTAAAACCGTTCCTCATCACGTCGACTCCTCTGAATAAAAATGTTTACGTCTGGGAACGCTGACTGGAAGATTCTCTCTGGGAAAGTTTATTTTTATGAGAAGAAAGGGAATCGTTTAAGTTAACCCTTGACAAGAAAAAAAGCTTAGAACTACGGACTGTTGGATTACAGAATTAGGGATTGGTTGCTGTTAAAAAAGGGAGAAGGGACTAATGACTGTGGGCTGGTGTGAGTATGAAAAGCTGCAAAATTAATTAGCAGGCCTATTTATAGAAGAGAGTCATTAATGGTAACAATGCCTTGGTTTTACATTTATAGATGGCAATTCCGCACCCATTAAAAATGTTCTTTGTTCTACATTTTTTGGTACAATGGCAAGGTCCAATTGGTATTTCTCTCACAAATTTAATGGTTTCCTTTTTGGCTAATTGTTCGAGAATATAATGATGCAACAAACGATGATGGATGCTATTGTGCTACATATAAAAAAGAAAGTGTGTTACTCATTACAGCCAAAGTAGACGCTTTGTCTGGGTTTAGTTTAGTTTTCTGGAGCATGATGAAGCTTAGAGGTAATTTAAAAAGAGAAATATGGCTCATTGTTGTTGTTAATCCTGATTTCATACAAACTATCTATCTAAACTAAACCGGGATAATAATCTCTTCTATAATTCATAAACATATAAATATCCATGTTCCAACAGATCAAAGGAACCACAGGGCCATAAATTTAGAGACAATCGTGTTGGTGGAGCATAACAATAAGTGCCTTGGCGCTGGAGGGGTGCCTCTTCCTTCTTGCTATTTCATAAAGTGAAAATGAAAACGATTGAGTCTTTGAAATCTTGACGGAAACCTATGCTGGACTCTATCATTAAAGATGGATGTAAAACCAGCATTTTTCACCTCAACCTCAACACGTTCCTCCCTCTGGTTTTACTTCCTTCATGCCTCGTTACTTTTACTTTGAATCAAGAGTTTCCACAAAATTTATTTCAGATAAAAAAAAAATAAGCAGGCATGGCACCAACTTTACAGTTATTATTTGTATAACCTTCACTACTTTTTACACTGGAACCAAAAAGAGTGGTGGTTAAGGGGAAAGAAAGAAGGCCAATTCAAAAGCTGGAGATGATATGAGATAGAATAAAAGGGGCAGGTGTTTTTAAAGAAATTGGTTTGATACTATATCGACTTAAAAAAACGACGGGGCGCATCGGAAAGGGAAGATGAACTGGCTCAGTAAAGTGGATGGGAATGCTCATAAAAATCTCGAGTCAAGATTACAATATGTTAAATAATGTATGGCGTAATGTATAGAAAGATACATGTTTCACTCTTTAAATAGAGTACAACATCCATCCCTCTTCTCCCTTAAGCCAAGCCAAGTTAAAGCTAACAAACTACTGAATAACGTGTCTCTGAGAGAACCGACCTCTGGACTTGACTTCAAAATACGTAAATTATTCAGAAAATTTCGGGATGAGTCAATAAAGTCCATCGTTATTTTAAGTCATAAGTTTCACAGCAAAATGGTACTTGGTATTTTGTATATTTGCTCTTCTTTTGAAATAATTTTCCCGGTTATTGGTATCCTGTTTATTAGAGAAACTCGACTGGAGTCTCTCTAAACTGTTATTGAATCAATTCATTTGCATCATCGTCCTTAGAAAACCCTTACGTCTGACGCTCACAAGTGGAAAAGCAGTATGTATGAATGGCCTGCGCTATCAGCCCGTCTCATCTATTCCGAAATGAAAAAATGCAGGATAAAGAAGAGAAAAACTGTTATTGGATGTTTTGGAATGTGTGGGGATCGTATAGCTTGTTTTAATAAAAATCATGTAAATTTTTATGCTAAATGGAAACACAAATATTCATCTCACTTTTGAACGTCAAATGAAATTGAGACAATAATTGTCCTTTTATGCCCTCCATGTTTATTGCTGTGTTATTGCGTCATCATTAAATTCTATGGCATGGGATTCTTGATACCCCATTATGCAAAAGAGAAATCGAATTAATTATTTCCATTCATTTTCTTCTTCGGTCTTTTCCGTTTCTAATAATGAACTTTGCTATATGAAGCTCATTTAGGTCATTTCTTAGTGCGCTTAAAGTGATGAGGAATGAATGAGAAGAAGAAGACAATACAAGCTGAATCGTCGTCACAACAACATCAAATCAAACGGCTTCCAATTACATTAAATTGAATCAATGTCTTCAAACAACAATTCAAATTAACTTCCCAAAACAAGAAAGAGAATAAAAGGAAGCATGTCTTTCTACTTTTAATTCTCTCGGGAGTGGTGGAAACAACAAAAAAAACAGAAGTCAACCTGAACTTCTGCCTTCAGCTTTATATAAATTGGAAAGGCTCAGTCTCTTTCAACTGCTAACTTCTTGACACATCTTCTCGGAAATTAACTCATTAAATGAAAACACTAAATTTCTTATCTCATTTTATTCTAGCGCATGAATACCGTCTTAGCTTTTCTTTAGTTGATCAAAAGTGTTAGCTAGTTAAATTGGAGCAAGGGACGAGACAAGTCCTGAGAGGACTGCATTAAGTATTTGGTTGTTATGTTTGTTGTCTCAATTTATCAAGTACTCGAAGATACTTTACCTTGCCTTCACTCATTCGTCCCCTCAAACCCGTTCTTTCAACTGCAACAATGGAATTTCTGATGCTAAGAAACTTTGGTACTTTCCTTATAATATAACTTTCTTCTTCATCATGTGAGACATTTTCCCCTTGAAATAAACAGTGCGGAGGAAAATGTATGTATCATATTCCTTGTTCTGTGATGATGGGAGGGAGCCTCGCCATTTCTTAATTAAATTCTTCAGATTTTACGATGATGAGCAAGAGGACAATGACGGAAGTGTGGGAAACAAGTCTACAAGGAAATGCAAGCTTTAATGACTTCCAAGAACAGCTTCAACCAACCATACTTTCTGTATACGAACGTGATTGTATCTCAGGGAACTCACTATAAATAGCTTAGGAAATAAGATTGGAATGGATTAAAGAGAAAGTGTTGATAAAGATCATTTCTCTCCAGAAAGTCAATAAAAACTATGACCTGACTTTAAAAGTTTGGTTACCATGTTAAAAGGATCTGCACGTTAGTTTTGACTCGTACCTACAAAAATCCTTGTCGCTCTACTTTCATCTAGTGATGGATTATGTATACTCTGTAAAGGTATCCAATTTATCCACTGACGTTGGCTAAAGGTGATGTAAAGAAGAATGTTTTTGCAGATGAAAACGTATCCAGCGGCAACCCTTTTATTAGAGACCGACACCAATAAGTGATTTTCTTAATGATGCATCCCCTTCCTTCTCAAACTCTAGCTAATGACGTTCCTCCTGGTTAAAAACACTTTCTATAAATTCTATAAGTGGGAAAACAATTTAAAGTATAATTTTTATGTTGACCCTTTATTCCTCGACACAACAACATTCCATCTTTAATGGCTCTTGCATGTTCCTTCATTCAAAGCAAATCTTTATGGTAACTGCCGACTTTATAATAGATATGTGGAAGCAAGTAAACATCGCATTTTTGAAGAGTACAAAAGTCTCTGCTCTTTTTCTTTTTATACAAAAAAAGCTCGGAATATAATACAGAGGTAAGTGTCTGTACCACATTTCATTTCTTGTCACGTGCGTAAAAATTAATTACAAGGTTTCCATCCATCCATGCTCGTTTACCAATTTCCTTAATGAGATTGAGGGCTGAATACGTATGTAGTGCCAGTAACAAGTTTTATATCGTCGTGCGTGTGTCACATCCAGTAATGCAATATTATTGGATCCAACCCCTACACCGTTACTTCAGTACTTCGTTATTGACTAGCTCATAGAATAATTGGAACCTATAACTTTCTTATAAATTGAATGAACCGATCGAAGTAAGTAACAAAAGTTTGTTAGTCCAGTCAACTAACTAGAAGGGTTGTCCCCCCAAACTCAATTGAAGGTGGAGAAAGCAAGCGTGTACGTGTATGGTGCTTTCTTTCTTTAGTTGATTGAAAATATAAAAGCATATTGCCTTGATTGCAGTCAGGTCTCTAAGCTTCCTGAAAGTCAACAAACCAGCGGGACATGAGAGAATATAATGGATAGCCTTTTACTTTCAGTCTCAATTGTTTTCTGGCCTGTGTGACGACTTTCACTAAGCATAATAAATGGTCAAGAAGGAAGTTTCATAAGTGACAATGAATGAAATGAATAAAATGAAAGAGGAGGCAAAGTAAAGTTCTCCTGGTAAAAGTAAGTAATCACGAGATGTGAAAGTGCGGTGTGTGTGTGTACTCACTCACTCCACTTTCATTTTTAATATAAGGAGTGCAATATATCTAGGCTTTATATATACTTTTTGCTTTGAATGATGTTTTCCTTTCATCCTTCTTTCTCTCACTTCTTCCACCTTTCCCCTCTATTCACCTTCTTCATTTCATCATACAATTCAATTCCTTCCTTCCTGTCTGCTAGGTGAGTAGTAAAAGTAAAAGTAAAAGTGGGGGTTGTGTGACGACGGTAGTAAATATAAAGCACTCACTTTTGGTAGCTGCCAATGTTTGTATAACGACACTCTTCCTGCCCTCTCATCCACCCAAACATCGTGTCGTGTCATGCCTCTGCACATATATCTATCTAGGTGAAACCTCTCTCTTTTTTTACACATTTCTTTCAATTATCAATATTGAACTTTCCCTTCCAACAAATATAATATGAATAAAAGTTGGAGGAATTGGTCGGTGAAGGCTTTTGACGTTACATTACATACTTTCATGCATGAATGGATGGGTCGTGTAGGAGAACAAAGGTTCCACCAACCACCACCCGTGTACATAAAAACTTTGCCACTTTCGATCATTCCTTTCAGTTGGTTTGGCACTGGCACGAATGTCTTGCTCTCTTTTTTTACTACGTACACGACGTTTCCTTTGTGTTTACCAACGCTCCACATTTTTCCAGAGTTGACTTTCACTGTACAAACTATTGAGAATGACATCGAGATTTGATTGCACACCTCAGACGGGGTGAAATAGAAAGTCAATTTCATTAATCAATCTCTTGTTTCTCATCCAAACTACAGCAACTATCATGTACAACTAATCTACAGGCTTAGATAATTGAGTTAACAAGGTCGTAAATAAAATGTCCACATAGGAAAGCCCATCCTGTTGTATGAATGAAACATTTTCAAATATTCTCCTCAACCTCCCGTTGGGACCATAATACCACGTTATCTTTCCTTGCATTTTGAATCAAATAAGAAAATTTTTAAATTACAGTCATCTTATCGAAGGAAAGGGACGATTTCATTTCGGTTGTGTAGGAGCCCATAGTGAGATGGAAATGACAATATAAAACTTTCACAATATTGCTACACAAGAGAGAGAAAGGGAAGATAAGTAAAAGTGGTTTGGGTTTGTTGGATGGATGGATGGAGCATCCCGGGATGATGATAGGACAGAATGAAATGGATGAACCAAGATTTTAAAATTCACAAAGGATTCCATCTTCCATTCTTCTTCTCCCCCCTCTCAAACTATCTGGAATTGAGAAAGTAGGAGAAGGAGGAGGACGGAGATGTATGAATGACTTCACTCCCCTGTAATAATGTACAAGAGCTGTATATATACTACATTTGCTTTAGGATACATTATAAAAGACGTAATATTCTGCCTTCTCATGTTTCTTTACAGTTAACGATGTGATATGATATTATTACATGTTGGTTACTCTCTCTTTCCCTTTCACCGTCTTCAACAAGGAGAGAGGAATATCATTATCAGTGTAATAAATGCGGAAGAAAGAACGAGAAGGTTACCAAAAAATTCAGAATTCAAGTTTTCTCCTTTGGTAAAAAAGGCAAACTGGGAAGCACGCTCGTTGACTCAGTTACTGACGAAAGAAGAAGTCGGTATCATTTTTCACATTCCAAATTTCTGCCTATACCTTCTCTTCTTGGAGAAAGCAGGCAGAGAGAGAAAGCTGGAAATGGTTCCTGACAATGCCACAAGCGAGAGAGTGAAAAGATGCGGGAGTAAAGGAAAATGAAATGAAATGAAACCGTGGTTCTAAAATATTATGAGAGTGCATTTTGAAAACGTGACAAAAATATTATGTGCTCCAATCCGCATTCTTCTATGAAGGCCTGGAGGACATTGCATTATGCAACAGTACTTTCTCTCTCCATTATGAGCACTATGTGGTGCACTTTAGTCGTGTTTCATAGAAGCTTAGACTTATTTTTGGTTTCTGCGTAAACTCCTCTCCATTCAACTTATTAAGTGAGGCATTTCCACATCCCTTAAAAAAAGTCAAGCTTAGACACATAGAGTGGAAAGCTTTCTCTTTCAAACTGTCATTCTTCTTTTGGTACTTCAAAAAAGGATAGAATGTGCAGTCGTATAGACATTCACTTTAATCGGAAAATGCTATTATTCCGGCATACAGGAAAATGTCTCATTCTTCAGTCGAGACAGGAAAATAATTGCGCTATCTCTCTGTACCTTCCTACTTTCATAAAGGTTTGGACGAAATGTATAAAATAAAAGTGTGAGATAAATTTAAGCCCGCAGCTCATCAGTATCAGTCCCAGCTTTTCTTTTTCGCCTCGACTCTTTTTTAATGGTTCATTTGGAGGGGACAGAGAACGTAGGCCCACCACTGCGTTGAAGGATATTTAGATGGCTTAGATATGCAATGGGGACGACGGAAAACGCTAATATCTAGGTTCCCAATCAATCCGTTTCATTAATTGAAAGAGTCCCAAACTGACAACAAGAAACAGAGTACAGTGTCTTCGGCCATTGGCTTCATTTCACTCGCTTTCTCCTTTCTTTCATTCCTTTGTTCTTATATGGACTCTCTCTTGAGCTTAGTCGATACAACTTTCACAACTACTACTTTTCCCTTACATTAATACCCACCCTCCCTCTCTCTGAATACTTACTAATAATGACCATCACACACACAACAGACTAAAAGTCTAGTTAGTAAGCTTTGGCTGCAATATGTTTCAGCGCATTACATTATTGCCCAATAGATTTACTCTTCCATTCCAAAGCTAACTAACCCAACTGGAAAAGGGAGATATTGGGAAAGAAAGAAAGCCCAAGACTTTCTTTTTTCCTTTCGACTTATTCCTTTCTCTCTTTTAGATAGATTACTTGCTTTTCCCTTCCACCCAATCCAATATTCGACCATTAGTTTGTTTTGGTATTTGGTACACTAGTTAGTAGTTATTGAGAAGGGAATTAAATGTGTTTTCATCTTTCTTTCGTTTGGCCTTTTATTATTACTCAGCGGCTGTCAGCTTTTTTCCTTTTCCCTTTTCTCCACATTATACCACCACCCGTCCGTCCGGGGCGACCGACCCACCGCAAGCAGTGACTATCTAGTACTCCTTCTTCCTGCTTTCTCAGAAGATTAATATTGATTAGTGTGCTTTCTTCGGTTCTTGGGGGCAAAAGTTACATCCTCCGGAGAAATAATGGTGGCCGGTTGGATGGCGATGCTTCTGATAGTTATGGTTGATGATTGTAAGTACGAGTATCTTATCTATACAATCGATTGGAGTATCTTTAGGTTTAAGAAATAAATCGAAATTCACAAAAACTTTCTCTCCTGCTTCCTTTCCATTCTCACAAAAGAATAGGAGAAAGCCCCACTTCCTCATTGAATTGGACACTTTGAATTATCTTCTTCTCGGAAGTAGTAAAATAAAAACAGAAACCACATAACCGCCTGTCCAGATGAGAGAGGGGTAATGGAGAAAAATGGATCCAGATTTTTCTAGAGCACTCTTTTTCAATGACTGTGCCAGTATCAGCATTGATTCTTCTAACAAACATGATAGGTAGACTTGCAAAAATGGCAGATTTCCTTAAAATAATTTACCAAGTATTTCCATTTTGATGTCAAAAATCGCATTTCGTCAGATGATGTATGTGTCCTTATAAATGCAACATTTGTTTTTGACTTGACGTGGTTTTAACTCTCAAGGGATGAAGTTATGTCTATGAAGGAATACCAAAATTACAAACCCTCTCTCTGACAGGGTACCTCAGATCCACAACATATGCGCAATGTGTGGAGAAAGTAGAATAAAGTAGGCCAATCCGCCTCACTAACCCCAATAACAAGGAACAAAATTGTAACTTTTGAATACAAAATCCGATAGTTTTGACAATGATCTATATTCCTCTGAATGACGACTGTTTTTGCTAGACTTTATGCCTTGTCTACCACATCAAAACTCCAACCAACAACTCCAGTAATACTACGACAAATGTCAAAGGAACAGTCAAGTAATCACCCACACAAAGTCGACAAATGATATGGCATGGCATCAGAGGATGTTTTGCAATGACTGCCGTCTGTTATTACAGATCGGGATGGAATTATATTATTTTTAGACACAATAATTTTAGTGCCCCTCTGTCACTGTGTATGAAATGTAAACCAGGCCTTTCCATTTGGCATGGCTATTTATCCCATTTTTCTTTATTTGTCCTTTACGACTGGGACACCAAAATAAACAACGTAAAGAGGGAGGGGGACAACGATTGGGTCACTTTTCCTATTATTCTCTCAATTCAATCAACATTTGCCATTGTCATTATTGTCCTCCACAACTTTACTCACTTAACAACAAAAGTTGAAGCACAAAAGACCTATTCGATTCGCACAGATGTATTTAATCTAATGTAATTCATCCCTTTCATTTTTCCTTCCTTCCTTTGCTCATAAAATTGTAAAATGAGAGTCAGTTAATAATGGCACAAATGTCCCCCATTATTTCTAGGTAGTTACAAGCTACAAAAGTGTTTATTGCTAATCCAATTTTGTCATCGTGTCACGCAACAATAACAAAAGTTTACAGTTAACCAACTGTCAGAATTGTATAAAGTTTCTAGGAGGAATGAAAGTGTTTGCTTATTGAATAATGGATAATTTGGTGAGAATGTGTGCGAGTTCCATGAATCTAATGATGGTATGGTGGGTGACAGTTAGCCCAGTTTTCTAGGTGTTGGGAATATTATAAAGACAAATACGCACTTGAATTATAAATGATGGCTCATTCACATTGATGGACAGGTTTGACGGTGGATTTTGCAAACTGACAATTTAGAATTCCTCCCATAAGCAGAAAAAGGATAGGAATGTTGAGTCAGCCTTTCATTCATTCATATCCGAGAGAGAGAGAGACTTTATATGCAAAGGAAGGATCGCAATTGAGCTCTGAGCTGGGTGGGTAAGGTAAAACCATAAATTATTCAAAACACAACATCAATAGTTGATGTGATGTGATGTTCGGGGGTTGACGTTGGACTACGTGAAAGTGTAAAGGATGGCAAGGTTTCTCCTATGGTGACCAAAATGTTATGACAAGGGGAGAAGAAGAAGTTGCATAACGCGTCATGCTCACCCTCTAATTTCAGGCAGAAGTGAAAGAAAGTAAACGACATAGAGAACAAATAAGTCGTTAATAGTGCAACTAGGATAATTATTACTGACATGTAGTCAGTCACATTGCAATCTTCCCTTCAACTTGTTGTCCAACCTGCAAATTTGGAGGTTAGCAAAAACCTCCTGGCTATCAATAGAAAATGATTGATTGATTAGGAATTTTTGAGGAAGCTGTTTTCCTTCCGTCAATCAAATTTAATTTTTTAAAATTTTACTTAATAATTTTATTTTTTCCTTGCATCCTTAAGCATTTTTTACCTTTTGTATTGTTATAGAAATTAATAAACATTGTTGGGCTGTCTGAAATAAAAACTAAATTGATTTCGGCTCCTTATTTACCATCTGCATCCTTTCCCTTTCTCTCTGTTTTACACCTCTACCTATTCAACTCTGTATTTCAGGAGAGAGGATGAGATAAGATCTCATGCTTTGAAAAATAGACGGATTTTATTGGGCTATTCAATACTACAATCCTCTCGTTTGTCGATGAGGCATAAAAAAATAATTGACCGGCCAAGTCTTACCTGACTGAATAATAACTAAGCGATTCTTAATTATCACTTTTCCATCACACCGACTGGACTGGACTCCTCGTCCGACAGTTTGGTTTGCTCAGGACGTACTGCTAGTTCATTATATTTCGTTTATTATTCCTCAGCAGCAGTAAAGTCGTAACTCTCAATAATATTTGAATATTAATGATGAACAAACGAGATTTGGATCATCTAGATCTGACGATATAGACAGGCACAGAGGCAGTTAGTTATTTGTCCATTCTGCCAGGCCTAAATATGAAAATTTAACACGGGCTTGGCAAGCTTGACCGCAAACAAGTCCCTCAGTTTTTGACTGGAATTAGATAACAATTCGATTGAGGCTATTGAATTTTTTAATACCAGCTGCCTACTTCTTCAGCGAGAAAGATTTAATGCTCAGGGAACTCTCTCATTACTTAAGTCAAATTCAAACGATGGGTAGGTAGTCAGGATGTCTGTTATTATCCCATTAAGTCATACACAGCAGAAGACATAAATCCTTATTCGGCAACATCTAAAAGACGATATTTATTTTTTTGTTATGTATCCTGTTTGAATGAAATAAAAATTAAAGGTTTTAATACTGGATGAACTTGATTTGAGACTACTTTTCATTTTTTTCCTCACTTTCCTCGACAGCGAAGTAAATAAGAAGACGGATGAACTGGATTCTTTGAAAAAGAAGGAGCAATTGAATTCGTTATATCATGTTCCTGCTCATAGAGTTTCTTAAAACGAGTAACAGAAATCGAACTTAACTTAACATCGCAAATTCTATACAAACACTTTTCAGCTTGAACTTTCAAGAATTTCCTCTACACAATTTGCTCACATCAATCTTTGCTCACAAGAAACGTGGTGTAGGATGTTAACTTGTGGCCTCCGCCCACGCCTGGAAAAGGGTAAGAGCATGAGGAACTGGAAAGTAATTTCTTCTAAACACTTGAAACGCAATTGGTTTATTCAGATTAAATTTAGCTTTGCAAATAAACTTCCTCTTCACTTCACTCTACATTAAAAGACGGTTCGGGGCCCTGAGCTACAGCATTACTCATTTCATTTTCTCCAACCTTCTTTTCTTCAAACTTCCGTTTCTTAAGGCTGTAAACTACAGAGGAAGACAAGTGCCTCTCTTTCAGAAACGAAGATGAAAAAGGAATGACTGACTGACTCTGTGAGAAGAAAGAAAATAAAGCTCAGAATCTTATTAACATTTGGAACTTGAAGATGTTTAGGTTTTGAAGAGAGCGAGTGAATTGAATAGCAAATTTAGACAGAGATTCAAAGAAGAAGAAAAGGGAGAGAGCGATGTTTAATTTGGTTCAGAGTGGGTTATTAACTTTGAATTTTAGTTGTATCGTAGTTATTGCTTTTAAACTGCATGGAAACAGTCTTTTTCTTTTCACTTTCTTTGGTGACAGATAGGGCTTTCCCCCTCTCTCTCTCTCTCCTCAGTCACTCGTCACTTCTGCGTTGCAAATGTTTTCAAACTCGTGTAAAAATAGTAAAGATTCCATCTCTAAATTAAGTGCATGAAAAACAAATAATGAAGTGAAGTGCAAGTGTGCATTTAGTTCTCTTGCAAAAGGCATCAGCTGCACGCGTTGTCAGATGACGGATAGACTTTTCTCTTCTTTCCTTTTCTTTCTTAAGAAAATATAGAAAATCTCATTTCTTACTACAATTGGAAGGAACAAGGAAAGAAGAAAAAATCCTTGAGCGAGGCTTCTTTCTTTTATAATGTGTGTGTTTTATGGAGAAGGAAAGAAAGAAAGGAAAAGAAAAGGCAGCAGACTCGTACTTGGTGGATTCAATTCATTTGCAATTGCTTTCTTTTAGAAAAGAAAACGAATGAGAATAGAAAGTAGAGTATGATTATTATACTCCCTTTTCTATATTACAGAGGAAAGAAAGGGCAAGGTTCCATTCCATTGTCTGAATGAAGATTCATTTCGAGCTGAAGTCTTGTAAATTATTATCTACAGTGATGAACCCAGTGCAATAATGCAACTACTCTGTAGACATATACATTTTCTCTCTTTCCTATTTCCTTCCGTTGTTCTGGTTGATGAAAATGCTGATAATAGGAACTTTTATAATACTAATGGCAACAAAACAACCAAGGAAGCGTAGACAACACAACGAGACAACAAATACATTAAACCTCTATACATACAAGGCTCGTGCTTTCACTTTCTCTTCCTCTCGTATGTCAAAAACTACATTCATTACAATTACTTTCCACTATATTGCATTCCACCAGAAGGATTTCAATGCTAAGGTCTTTTGACATTGCTCCCTCCACAAACAAACAGCCAAGGAAAGAAAGAGAGACCACATATGCAGCATAGTTATCTGTGTCTTGTACCTACAAAGACAACATACCTAACTAAGTGGAAGTATTGTATGGGAAACACGAAGAAGAAATATTATTATTATAGAACTTCACAAGATGGCTATAATGAGACATTTCATAATTATGTTATTACATTAAATTGCAGGAGATTAAACGATTGGAGGAACGAGGTAACCGCTTCTTTGGACATATATAAATGCAATTGTAGGTTGTAAGAGGAGACATGAAGTGGCATTCATTCGGTAGGATGGTTGTGCACAGTAATGATAACGATAATACTTGCCACTTTGAAACAAAAATGGCTCAACAACAAAACAAACTGCATCAATAATAGTACAAAATCCGCAATCACTGCATAGCATATATCTATACTCTTTTCAGGCACGCACATACACTTCAATTGCTCCGTGTTTGCAGAAAAAGTGCAGACCACCACCAATACAAAAGCTTGTTTTCGTTTTGCATGTAACATGTACAAAACAGCTTGTCAATTCATGAGAAAATGAAGTAAAACAGGCTCACATCACGCTATTGCAAAACACACATCAACTGAACAGTCATACAAGAAAGCAATTTGCAGGTTAATAGCATGCTTTTTATTGCAATACTCCTTTGTTAATGAGTAAATAAATTGCTATAAGTTTCAGTATCTAAATACTTCATTCGATTTCGGCAAACAATCGAGTAATGCTATAGTGACATGCCACATTCCATTCCATGACCTTCTTGTATTCAGGTACTTTTTACACGAAGGACTGGTATTCCTTTGATTTTGTCCGTCACCTGAACGACAAAAAACGGTAAACACGGTCAATGGCTGTCGGAACGATTTGCAAAAACCGAAAGAGAGACTTTAGTGAAATTTAGGAGAAAAGAAGAAACACGACGTGACGTATGTAATAAATGGGAAGCTAGATACATGCACTTCAACCTTCAAAGTAAGTAGACAGGTCAAAATCCCAATGCGGATTCATGAATTCTCACCACTGAAAATGGAACTGAACTGCAAACTTATCTTCTCTCAAGGACTACGTACTTTTTCTGTTTTGCATTCGCACGAAGAAGTACAAAAACAGAGTTGGGAAAGTTACCAACTGACTGAATGCATTGCCTTTCTCTTCTCTGCATAAACCTTGATTACCGAGTCATTTATTCCAGTACAATGCCATTTGCACATTTCTAAAATGGGCGTAAGGAATGATGTAGACTTTCTTTCTTGTCTCTTAAATGGCATGTAACGGATACTTCTACCACTACCAAGGTTATCTTTGATCCTATTTCTAAATAATGCTATTGTAAATAACCGACGTAATCAAATAATTAAATGTGGATAATTCCAAGCATATAACGTTTAGTGTCGTCAACGTGATCCGTTGACTGAGCACAAGGAAAGGAAGTGATGTGAAAGAACTTTTGAAAGGGAGGAAATAAAGGAAAAGGAGACCACAAAAGCCTGTCAACGCTGCTGCTCCTTGGTTACAGAAAGAAAGCATGTCCCCCCTGAACTAAGTTGACATTGAACCCAATCGGACTCTTTCTTTTAATGGTCACAAGGAACGAAAGGAACACGTTATTAACTGTGACTATACTCAGACGCTAGGCTGCTAAAGAGGAAATATAAAGAAAAGAAAGGAGGAAGAGACAGAAAGAAAACGTAATCCTTGTGTGTGTGTGTGCCTCACTTGACTTGAATCTCATTCAACGCAGAACTTCATGACTCCTCTGTCTGTCTCTTCTGACTCTGACATGGCTAAAAACTTTGAAGAACAACCATTAAGGATGGAAGAACAAGAATTTATTTCTTGAAATGTTCAGCCCTCCTTCCTTGAGACAGGAAAAATACCCGGAAAGGAAAAAGTTACAAAATTTTCTGTGAAGGGGATACGTATCTGGATAGTGTTGCCTTACTCTTCCTTCCTTCCTGTCTTGTCTCTGAATGATATTTCCTCGTATTCCTTCACTCTTTTCTCAGCTTCCCTCTCTTTTTGACCGGACTTGACACGCACTTTTGGATATGAAGTCGAGTCAAGTCGTGTGTCATCTTAGCACCATGATTGTTGATACTATGCATAAAAGTGGACGGGTGGTCCACTGTAGCTTGCATAAACAGGACAGAGTGGCGAGCACTTTACCGCAGGAGTGAAAGTTGTATCAAATTACAATCAAAGAAACGAAGAAAATCAACAACTGGCATAAAACTTCAAACACTTTCCATGCCCACAACAGCAATTTGCGGACTTTTAAACCAACTGGCAGACAATTTCCTTGCGTATTACTCGGAAGATAAAAATCACCAGTAAACTTTTTCCTGTACACTTACACAAAAGTGAAAGTAGGCAATGTACTAGGTGAAAGTGAAACATATGTGGGAAGGAAACAGGTTGGGATTTTTGACTGTTGCTTTCCTATGCTTTCTCTTTTCTTCTATGTGAACCCATGCATGCATGCACACACACAAAGGATGGAATTAAGTATACCTACTCTAGAACTGCAACTCATATCGTATCAACCACACGATGACAAAAAAAGAATAGGTAGGTAGTGAAATTATTTCAACCATAGCTCCAGATGTCTTGAGAACAAAATGAAATAGGGTTTAGGAAGGCTTAAAGAAAAGTGAAATAAAAAGTAAAAGTTCTGTGCAAATCGTTTCAACATATGGTATTTCATTTCATATATGCTTGTCAAATCTATCCAAGAAAGACCATAGACCATGAGGTAGTACAAAGTAAACTCACGTACAGGTTGTAGCTTCGTGTTTGCAATAATACTTTTGTCGAGAAGAAAGTCGTACGTACGTGAGTGGAGAAAGTTGTAAACCTTTTTTCCACGGTTTGAACAAACTGTATTCGAGTTCCACACACACAGGACTAGGAAGGAACAACAACAAGAAGCAAATACAACAACAAAAATGAAAGGAAAACCAAGGCAGAGAGGAATTTTGCGTGGAATTGAGACCAAAAGGGAAACTGAACAGAAGGAAAGAAAATCGGAAGATATCTGTACAAATACTGCTGAACAATAGACAGAGTTTCAGGCTCAAATCCGCATTAAGAAGTTGACATATGGGACAAAACAAGAAAGGAAAAGAAAGAAAGGAGGAAATGGAGTAAAGGCGTGCAAGGTGTTGGAAGGAATGAACTGACAATGATAATGATGAAATGAGAGTCTATGCCTTTCTACTTTTCTATGTGGTGGTGGGCTATTATAAGATGCTTTCTCTTTTCTTCATGTGAAAAAATTGAGCATTATGTGGAAATAACAGAGATCACAAAGCGAAGAATAAGTAACTTGAGCATACGTATAGACTCCTTAACTAGTGAAATACGTTTGCTTATACCAAATTTAACATCGCAATTCGGTTAAACGTCAAACTTTGGAAATAAAGACAATAAAATATTCATTTACTGTTTAAGAGAGGAGAAATTGGACCCTCATAGCAACAGCTTGTGCTTGTGTGTTACGTTAATTTCATTCAACCTCATCGCAAAAGAATGTCCCATTGTTGTTGTAGTGCCAAGTATATAAAGATTGCTTTCCAGTTAATAGCAACCTCATTCATTTAAACGACAAGACAAACACGACTTACACAGAGACCCACTGGAGAATAAGAATTAAGAGAGTGGAACAAAAGTGTGTGAGAGGACTTACCTTCTTGGTGATCCAGGATTTTAGACTGCACGACGGTTGCAGTTTGGAGGAGGAAAAGGAGAAACAGGACCAAAAGTGTATGGGAGAAAGTTGTAGTAGTCCTTCTAAGAAGATTGCTCGTTGCAGTGGTAGTGTCACCACAACACTCGGTACTTCTTCTTCTCTTCTTCATACTTGTACTCTCGCAAGACGAGTTTTGTTCTTGGTTTCCTCTGACGGACTTTCTCCGTCTTAATGCCGAAAGTGAAAGCATTTGTGTAGTGAACAATAATCCCACTTCCATTTCTTCCCCTTCTTCTACTGCAAACTTTACACTGTTTGTCCAATTGTTGTCCTTCCTTTGTTCTTCTCCTTTCCTACGACTGGTTCTCTTCTTCTTAGGAGCACTGTTTTGTTTTTCCATCTCATAATATGAGAGAATTCTAAAGTCTTCTATACCCACCTCATGCATGCATGTGCACACAAACGACTACACAATTTCTATTCAAACACCGACCAAACTAAAACTCTGTTGTGTTCTTGGGCAGTGGTAAGGTCCTAGTCACCTTTTCTTGTAGTGATGATGAGAAGGCTAAAACTTCAAGAGATTTAAGAGACTTTGTCTTCACTCACTTTCATGAAATGAAATGAGTGTCCTATTATTATTCATTGCCTTAACTTCCACTTCACTGACTCTCAGTCTTTGCTGCTGATTTCTCATTCCTTCTGTTCCTTCGCCCACATTACATTACTACCATATGCGTCTAATGGCTGGCAGGGAGCGTCTGGAAAGAAAGTTGGTGGTGTTCACACAAAACTTGAATGAGGTTGGAGAGAGAGAGACAATGGACTATATAACGATGAGGTGGGATGGTTGAATGAATCAATCTTACTTTTCTCTCTCTGACGATGATGATAAGATAAAGTTTTCAATTCAAAATCAACTTCCAGGAAGTTAGTTCGGATGTCTTCTTATCAAAGGAGTTATCACCTCTTCCTCCTGTTGGAATATCGATTTTCCAAGAGCACAGATAGATTTATCAAATAGGGCAAGCAAACGCAGAGACTTGTTTCGTTATCATGGGGTGGTGTGTAATTAATCCTATCCTCCTGCCGTCCCACTAATTTGTTATTCCCGTATGGACCACAGCACACACACACACAGCGTGGGTTAGTTAGTTTGGAGATTATAATGTTTATGACTAACGACAGTGATGTTGTTGCAAGACTTTTGCTAATAAAATTAGGTCGACTTTTGGGCCATGAGATGTGGTTGACTGACTGACTTTCCAAGAAGATTAATTTATATACAAGTTTGTTGGGACTAAAAGGAGAAATCACCACTCCCACCTCCGCTTTTACACGAGAGAGAGTATTGCTTTATTATAGTTAGTTTGTGTTGTGAGAGAGGAAGCAGGTAAAGGAAAACTAATTATGAATGAAGATGATAGAACGGAGATGAAAACTATTTCACTAAACTAAACTAAAGCTGTTGGCTTTACCCTTTAGGGCTTCTGGCTGAGAGACGCTTGGTTTGGTTTGGTTAGTTAGCCTCGCTTCTATAGTTTTCAAGTAACGTTCGTCGCAGTTAACTAAACTTGCTTTCCTTCCCTTCAGCCTCCTTCGGATGGTCTGAATCCAATAATAAAATGGCTCAGTTCAAAGTGTGAAGTGGACAGGATACAACGACGACGAGGTATGGTTTATTGAGTAGAAACAGCTAGGTTCCGACAACTTTGCGGAGAGGAGGAAGTCTTTTAAATGAAGACAACTTTAGTTCGCACAACAGGACTTTCGCCACAGTATAGTATATTACACTCCTTCTTCCAATGTCGCACCAGCAGTCCACTACTTTCTTTCCAGCAGAATTATAATAATCTGAGAGAGAGAGAGAGAGCGTTTATAATGAAGAAGAAGAACTTTGGTTTCCTTTTCATAAACTCTTCTCTCTTTCCGCATAAAATTCCAACGTTGGATGGTGTGTAAACTTCCTTGCTTTTACTACGTGTAAACTCTCTTGTCTCCGTGTCTTCCCTTCGCCGGTGTTCTTTAAGACTGAATCGGCAGCTCGGTTCTTAAATCCTTCAAGAAGAAGAAGACGAAGAATTTACAGAATGCTGTAGCGAGTTATGAGAGTTGTGTGGGGCTAATGCGTAAAGGGGGATTATTATTCCAAAGAGTGAAAGCTAGGATTATGAACGAAATGAACAAGAAATTCATTCCCATTAATCATCTCACTTTGGACGGGTTCTACACCACACCAAACACACACCCTTCTGTATTCTCAACTTAACCCGTAGAAAGACTATGTTTGCAAGTTCGCAATTAGCTCAACTCCAACCTCCAGAGGAAATGATGAGCGTGGAGAGAGAAAGTAAAAGTAATGAAGGAGTGGTGATTTGTTTCCAGTTACTTATGTCACATCCGCATCCACATTGACACTTCCTTTTCTGTCTTCTTCTTTCACTCTGTATGTAGAACTCAACCCTTGCAAGTTCCTTGTCCTTTCTTAGAGTGCACCTTGGGGATTTACTAATTGCAGTGGGTGCAACTTCTTTCTTCTTCAAAAAAGACGAGAATGGGAAGTCCCTCGGGATCTATATTTATATAATAAGATGTTTTAGACCATTTCCCCTTTTTTTGAAGGACAAGCGTGGCAGGTAGCATTAAATAGACGAAGAGTAAGTGCTTCTAGTAATTTTCCTTTTACATATGTTTCGTATCTTAACAAGGAAATCAATTTGTTCCTTCAAACCAAAAAAACCTTTTCCTCGCCTTTCGTGTTGCGTTGGTGATGTGCACACAATTTAATAATAAAAATAATGATAATGAGCAAAGAAGAAGAGAGGCGAAAACCAGATTTTCTACAGATTATATTTATGGGGAGAGAAAAAGGAATTCAGTATGGATAATCAGAGTAGATATTTACAGTCGTATGTGAGCAAGGTGACGACAGCCTGTCTTTTTCACTTGACTCGCATAAAAAATTTGGAGATAGAAAAAGATTTTTTCCTTTTATGTTCTGAACCTATTATAATTTGCCTCAAGAAAGGTTTCCAATTTTAAAATTCCACTACTTCTCACTCAAATGCAATTTATTTCCTGTTCCAGCACGCACTTCTCTACTCAAACAAGGCTAGGAGTATCTAATCTCTCTGCGGTAGAGCTTTCTATCTTTATAAAGATTGACACTAACATCAGCAAATTCCCCACGTGTTAGCAACAACAAATTATGCACGTTTTTCATTCCTTCCTTCTCATTCATTCATTCATCCACCCAACAACAAAATGTCAATGAGACGCTTTTTACTTTTTCACGCTTTGGTGGTATTCCTCCAAACTTTTCCGTCATTCCCAGTCACTTTCTTTTAAACTTTTTTTTTGCTATTTTACTACTTTACACAATTCAATGAGGATTCCTTTTGTTGTGCATGTCTTATCGTATCACAGTTTGACAGGGCTAGTACTTTTGATTATTATCGTCCCATGTAATAGGCCTTGTTAGAACTGGGAATTGAGAACCCCCGATTCTCCTCGTTAAATGATGATGGATCGGCTACAAGGGGAAAATTGTCAAAAAGCTAGAGAGCACAGTTGTGTCTGTCTTTCATTTATTGCAGTCTATGGCTTTGTTATTAATTGGTCCTTTCTCCTCCTTCGACTCTGAAAATGTGACTGTGTATGGACACTTTCATTCAATTTATTATGAAATTTAGATGCATTGGGTTCAATGAAACATTCTGCTCGCTGCGTGACTACTTGTGTTCAATCATCAAAGGGTGCCTTGTGGGTGGAAAGTTGCCTTTGCCTGTAACAATGTGCATTAACCTCCCATTTCCTTCTTTCTGCTGCAATAAATCGATTCATTTGAGCACTCCGAAAAGCGACAATTGCATGAGGATATTAAAGTTTTGGAAAGTGTCTGACCTTTTATATTTGGAGACTCTCTTTTAGAAATCCAAAATCACTAACCGAAAGAGTGATCCGATTCGATCCCAAAATGGAATTTTTTCTACCACCTTTTTACACTTTTACTTTCACTTTTTGACTAAAGTTAAATTCGTTGGTTGTGTCTGCAATCAATTCGAACTCTTTTCAATCATGCCGTATTCAGTTACACGGAGCAGTCAGTGTCATACACGTCGCATCAAGTCAAGAGAGAAACGTTGTTAAATTTAGGATGAGGATGAGATCGTTCAGTTGCATGAAGAGAGATTACGGTTGTAGATCAAGCAGTGAGAAAGTGGAGTGGAGAAAGTCATTTTCCATCCATCTTTTTCGATGTATTTGTGTGTTGCACATCCACTACTATTGCGTATCCCAGTAGATCCATCCGTCGGGAAAGTTACATTTAACTGAATGAATAAAGAGACAGACAAGACGAGTGCGGTGGAGGTTGCTTTTGTCGTTAGTTCGTTGATCTGCTGGTGGGGTAACACGATTTTTATCCTTTTTGTATGTGTCCCTCTCTCTTCTGTTGCTACTTATACACTTGGTTCACTTAAGAAAGGTCCCTGTCACTCCCATTACTGGTGATTCCCTGGATCCCAATCGATCAATCAGTCTGAGATACTGATCCAAACGCTTTCTTCTTCTCTTCCAGAGACGAGGAGAGAGATAGATAGATAGAAGAAACTATGATCTGTACCACTCGGTCTTCCCTGTTACCAGGGTGAGGGTTACTCGTGTAACTTCTTCTTCGTCAATCTTCTACGACTTATCTCTGTAGATCCGTATGGGTCCAAACTATTACGGACCCACGTACATACGTACATACGCTCCGAGTCACGGTGTCTGTCTTTAGATGACTTCCCTAAGAGACGTTTTTCCAATCTTGTTTTTTGGACAATTTTCTTGTCGGATGCCCACTCAGTCACTCACTCAGTCACTCTCTCAATACACGTTCCACATATGAAGTAACTTGCAGAATGACTCGTTGTCTGTTGGAAAGCAGCTCAGTCCCTTTTGTCCCCTAAAATTACAATGAATATACGATGAAACTTTAAAAAGAGATGCGAAGGACAGCTCAGCATGAGAGTTGGATAGTTGACCAACTACATTTTACTTTGCTTTTTCCTCTTGCAGAGAGAAATATTCACTCAGACCCTCTCAGTTGTGACAATTGAATTGAAACTTTTGACGGAGAAAAATGGACATGTCATTTCCATCTACTTTCTCTTTCATAATATTCATCCCCACGCACTCTAAATGGACTGTGATGTGTCCGCATATTGAAATCAATTTTCACTCGCTCCTCCCTTCTTTTTTTCACATTCAAGCACATCAAGAAATATAGAAAAGACCATGGTCGGATTAATGCCATGCGGATCAATCAATCCTGTTGACTGTTGCAAACAAAAGTCTTCATTCAGGAGAAAAACAAGAGAATTTTATGCAATTTCAAGAAGGAAATGAAGAGGAAAGTAAACCCATGTGACTTCGGAGACTGGACTGGACGTGATGATAAAATCAAATAATCTTTGAGCCTGATTTGATGTGATGCAAGAAATGAAACAAGAGCACGAGGACTCAAAAGAAATTATTTGAATAGTAAAAAAAATGAGTCTAGAGTCTGATTCGATTTCATGTTTTAAATCTGAGAATACTTTTTTAGCTTTGGTTGGATTTGATTGGAATATATAGAAATAATGTTTGAGTGGGTTAATGTGAAGCCAAGCAAAATAAAATGAAATAAAATCATAGCTAGCCTCCTTTTTTCTATCTTCATCGTCATTCCAGTCGTTCGACTGTTCGTAAACACATCTGTGACCGTCTATATGTCTGTCTGTTGCTTCCATTTGCAGATAGGACTCTCTAGGATATGGGTGAAAGTTGGTGGATGGGAAAATTGCAAACTCTCATCTCCCTCAACTGACTGGAGAGAAAGTAGGTAAAGCATGATCGCAGATAGGGTCACTACGACTGTCGGAGAGAAAGCACAACAACTGGGTCTCCATGGTCTGAGGAAAGTTGGGTACCTAGCTATTCAGTAGTACTTTGAAGTGAGTCCTCCTGCCGAAATCCTGGCTCAGAGATTTTGAGGTTGTTAGGCATAAAGTAGGATACAACACTTGGAGAGAAGAACCCATTTACGGAATTGCGAATAAACTTGTTATTTCCTGGTAAATATTACATTTGGCGCATTGATCTTTCCTTTTTACCAAACTCTGCACTTTCACCATCTATTTTTTAACAGGCCATTTCAGACCTATGCCAAGCCAATTCACAACCAAGCCCGAAAGTGGGTGTGAGTTATGAGGGCTATACACAACACACTTTCATTCCGTGTACACAATTTTTGCTCTAGACTCTCTTTCCTGTTTTACTCTTGTGCGAATGATACGTACCAGCAATCTTTTTCTTGGAGAGTGGCTGGATGCGTCTTGACTATTATTATTGCATGTAAGGAAAGGAGGACTAAAGCACACAAGAAATAAATCGGGCTTTTTACACAATAAATGTATTAATGGTGATATCCAAAGAGGGGATAGGAAACAAAGTATAACAGGCGAAGGTGGCGAGAGACGTTTGCTTGGAGATCTTGCAAATTCTTGGAATTTTTGCACGCGTTCTCTAAAAATGCCAAGCATTATTTTGAACTACACCGACTATACACATCTCTGGGATATACGAGTATATGGACCAATCTGTTCTGTTCAAAACTACTCGGGTGCGGGGGAAGGTAAAGGAAAGTCTACATTTTTATGTCGGTTGTGATAAAAGTAAAGCATTGTCTTTGCATGGTCTTGGTCTTCGCATGGACATGGACTGTCCATGTCCATGTCCATTATGTCCATGATGGACATAATTCAAAAATTGAAACAACAAATCCACAAGATTTGTTTGAAATTTTGCAAATGCGAATGCAATTGAATGATGATGAAGAATGTGCAGAAATATTTGTAATTATTGACTGAATTCATGCCAATAATATTTGTGTGGTCTAATTCTACGAAATACATTTGATTTGCCCAGGCAAAAGGACCAAGAAAGTGTCGGCAATTGTGAAATTCAAAAACAGAACTGCTCGTACTCAGTATTTCCAATCTCCTCTGTTAATATCCTGCCAATTTTAATTGCTTTAATCTCTTTCAATGCTGTAGATGACATTTGATCCTTCACTTCATATGAATGCTATATAAAGTAATCTCCGCTTTTCTCTGGATGAAACTATAAGTACTGTTCAAGGTAATCATTTGAAAGTGTTTGTGAACATCAAACATTCCTTGCCAAACACCGGATTGGGACAGATTGTGAATTTGTTTAATCCCACACTCGGAATTGTATAAGAATTTAAGCCAAGTCTTTGTCAATGGTCAATGGCACCTACGTTTGGCAACTGACAGGGCATCCAATTATGTTAAACAAACATGAATCCTCTTGTTGATTGAAGAGTATTTACTCCATGCCTCTCTTCATTTAATCCGTGATCCCCGCGTCACATGATTAAAAGGTACATATTGTTTAAATACAGGTAGTCAGAATTAGAATTCTTGATTAAACCCCTTCCCCATTGTTCTCCTCTCTTTGACCGCGTTGCAAAAGCGATGTTTATTCTCCAATCTCGTTTGAATAGTGCAAATAAGATATCCTACACTCATCCAGCTAATTCTATTAAAATCTATACACAAAGGAGGATAGATATTTGCTCATTCGTGGAAGGAAGAAGAAGTGAAAGTATGCAGAGACACTACTGGATGTTTACCTTCAAAGCCCCTTTCATCACCTACGCACGACGAGAGAATGCAAATGGTGCTAATTTGCATATTCCTTGAATGCATTGGGTGGTGGAATATTTGTCTCTGCTTTGCTTTCTTAAAACAAACTGTTTAGGATTAGGTTTTGTGTATTTGGATTCCTGGAGCAATTTATATTAACGTGTTTGCTTCCTACATTTTCAAATCCGTTGATGAAGTACAAAGTAAGCAGGCATATTGGGGGTTATTGTGTTGTTCAAGGAGTAAGTAAACTGCACACTTTTGGTGTAATCACCTCATCACGTTCGATTTGTAGCAAAACCTTAAATGATGGTAATTATGGTATTTTGGAAGTTGTTTTGTGGAATTTGATCATGTTAGCTAACAAGTGAAGGAGGAAAGACGAGGGCAAACGATCTTGTTTTCGTTTTCCATTGTTTATTTCCCATCGGGTTTCCATCTCTTTCACTTCATTGAAAAAGAGATCAAAGGATTAATTCCAGCAAAACTGGATGGATAGACGCGATGAAATGGACACATCAATCAAGGCGGATCGGACTTAATATTAGGAGAGAGAAGTGCTTAACGAGACGCAAGACTGGAAGCAGAAAAAAAACAGATGAAATTGATTCTCTCTGCAATCATTTGATTCCAGGCCAACCTATTCTTCATCCGAACGATACAATTTTGGTGGAGAGTTCATGGAGGGATTGAGGCGACTTGACTTCCATCATAATCAAGGCTTTGCTTTCAAAAGTCAAGTCACCCAACTGCTTTCATTTGACTATTCCTATTATCTCTCTCCTGTACCTTCCAGGTATGCGTAAAAACATGTCTAAATCCCAAGCCAAAAAAAAAAAGATTGGTAAAATTTGATCAGAGCACAACTTTTGCCCCTTCCTTCTTTCCTTCCTGCTTTCATTCAACCACGAAAGTTGATTCTCCATGTACCGCAAATAAAAACCAAGGCTCAGAAAAGAAAGGAAAAAGGTATTTCCGAACGGTCTACGTGGTTCCACTTCCACCATAAAACAAATCGTAGCGTAGTAGTGAATGAGTGAGAGCTTGAGCCACTCTCTGCACAAAACCCACGAGGAAGAACCATCAATCCTTATAATATATCTGAGATCCTAAGTAAAAATGACAGAGTTGAAGAAAACTTTCACCATTTCAGACCAAGATTGTCGATTATAAGAGAGGAGCGGCACGTGGGCCACCACCAACCAAACAGGAAGGTAAGCTACACAAACCTTCAAACCTTCCTCAGCAAAATTTTGTGGAAGGAATGAACTTTCACCATTTCCCGCAGATCTGTTGAGTTCACTCACTACATTCTGATTCTCTCCTTTCTTCAAGCTATTACATTTCATTGTTGAGGTTTTTTTACAACTTTAAATGTAGCTTTTTGTTCAAAAGTCACTCTCTCGCTTACTGAATTTTATGCATCCTATTTTCAAATTGTTATCCAAGTTGAACCTCACTCACATTACCCCTTTCACTAACAAAACTCGATATAGAATTTCAATGCTGACTGATTTTCACTTCCGTAGGTATGAATCTTTCCAACTATCAATTCTAAATCAATGAAAGTTATAAATACTTACTTTTTTATGAAGTTCTTTTGTTATCCAGAACGTTTGTTATCCAGAACTTAATCACTTTTCAATTCCGTTAAAAACTTTTGACACTCTACACATTCGATAAAGCCAAAAAGCAAATAAATAAATAACTTTTTCAAACGGTGAATTTGAGTAAATGATTGCTGGAATAATGAGCGTTCCTTAGAATTCTTCTTGCCCGACCAGAGAATATCAAATGTGGGCTAAACAACGAGAAAGAGAGAGGCGCGTTGCGACGTGATGTTCACTCCATGAGTTGTTGAGATGAACTGAAGTTTACCCCACAGAACCACTCTTCTGAACACCAAACACGACGAGAAGAGGAGCGAGCGGACCAACTTGCGCTACGAGAGAAGAATCATGTTAAAAGGCGAGGTAGTTGAGTTGCCCCAACCAATGCAATGTGAATAGCGTATAGATTTTTATTATCACACACACAAGGTTTTTGATAGATGTGCAATAGGTGCCTAAAAAGCTATCAATTATGCATAAAAGTACGAGATCCTGTTAACCCAGTGAGTGTGTAATTTATGTTTCAAATCTGTACAAGTCTTCTTCAGGGCCATTAACCATTTGACGTGATGATAAGGAATATGCTTCCTCCTCCCAACTGCTATCTCTATTTGGAGACATAGTCAATTAATTAACTTAATTTACTGTCTCAAAGTCGTCGACTATAGGCTGACCTGTGAGAGAATGTATGTCATCCCAGATATTTTTATTGGAGGTTGTCTGGTCATAGTTAAATAGATATAGATTAAAAAAACTGGATCGGAAGAGGAAAATTGCCCTGTGTGGAAATTTATGGATTTTGCTGCCCAGAGAAGAAAGTCAAGAAAAAGGAAAGTCTCATTATGCACTGCTTCCCAAGCTTCCGGTCCAGTAGCTTTCTCTCTCTTTTCTCCTCACATAATAAAAGTACACAACTTTGTGTGTAAATGGATAATGTGTACACTATCTTGGAAAGAAGAAGTCGAGAGTAATTTCCCTTTTTTTGCCTCAAGACGTAACTCATTTTAAGTAAGTCAGTCTCTCTCTCCTCTCTCGACAATTTACGATTCATTAAACACGAGACCGATTCTTGATTTCTTTTGTATAATCGAATGTACTTTGATTGGCCTACAAATTGTTCTCCTCTCACATTCTTCTTAGGTCATACATGGTAAGCAATTGGGCACCCAACCATTTCTTTTTTTCTTTCTTTCCGTCTTCGTGGAAATGACACAGTTTGAAAAGAATTAGCCGAAAGGAGTTGAATTGCAATTTCGCTGTAATTGTTATAAAGCCTTAACTTAACTTTTTGGAAGAAATATTCGAAGCAAAAAAAAAACCCCGTCATCAGACTTGTAAAATCCAAATCAAAGTCTCTAATTTGCCAAGACATAATTCATAGAAAGACGACAGACTTGCAACTTATGTAATAAGTTTTTGACTGATTTAACATTGGATAAGCAAATCTTTCGCAGAATCAAAAAATGAGTTGATGTTGATGTCGCAATGGCTGTTGGCATAATCATCATCATATACTTTGGTTAGGCAAAGTTGTAAGGATTAAAGCCAAAAGTCAGAAGGAACGAAGCCACAAAGTTTTCTCCGTCTGTCAATGAAATTCCCCTTCACATTGGTGTACAGTAGTTTTGTACAGTTGAATTTGAGAGAAGAATGTTGCTGCATGATTACATTCAGATGAGTCTCTCTCTCTCTCTGCTTTAGCTCAACTTTAAATTAGTTGGCAGTTGCTGGAAACTTTTCCCCTTTTACTTTTTCAGATATCTACATCCATCTACTTATACTTTCACCAACCAACCACTAGTCAAATTCAAGTCAAATCAAAAAAAGAAAAGTGTAAGCAGTCACTGACTGATTACTGCGAGAAAGAGAAGAAGCTTCGAATATCATCAGGAAGCATCTCTTTTTCTTATCGTGCCCTGAACTCTGGTGGCAAGGAGGATTCTAATGTCACAAAGTCATATTCACTGAAGAAAACATTAGGATGAAAGTTGAAAAGGGACTGAGATACCAGAAGGAATCCTTGAGAGTCAATTCGCAGAATCTGAATTAAAGAACTCAAAAGAGAAAGGAGCAAAAAGTCATCAAAAGTCAAACTAGCTCTTTTTCTTTTCTTTGGAAACTGATATAAAGGGATGCCTAAAGAACCGAGGAATATTCAAATTCATAGAGGGATATATCTCTTTCTCTTGATGTGCTTCGTTAATTTCGCCTCCGCCGTCGTCAACATTTGGATTGGAAGCCAAACGACAGCTATGGAATGGAGGTTAATTATTAAAAGGAAAGCAGTGAGTGAAGAAGACGTGGGTTTTGGTTATGGAAAGGAGTGTGATTTCAATACGTGTAAAATTTTGCTTTCTCCGTTCATCGAGATCAATATAACCAGAGGGAATGTCTTGAAAGTCGTTTTCGTTTTCCTTTCTCTATACCTTTCTCCACATTTATATATCCAAGTCAAAAGTCATGGAAATGGAAATCTCTCCCCCCGTAACCTTCAGCAGTGTTTGGCATATGGTTTTGGTGTAACAACTGAAGGTTGGATTGGATTGAAGTGATTGATTTGATCAGGTCGTTTTCGACCTGGTCTTGGCCAAAGTTCTTTTGAGAGGTTGTTGGTTGGCATCTTTACTTGTGAACATCAGAATTTGTCAATGATAATGAGCCAAGAGGAAACCAATTTGACTTTCCTCTTTGATCTTTGCTTCTATCCCAATCTAATAAGTCTGCTTCACTTTTCCTCTCTCTCTCTCTCAGCCCGACTGACTTGACTTGTTTTCCTTTGCAAATTCAATGCAGGTCACGGGCAAAGAAGGCAGGAGAGGAAGGAGGAGATCATATTCTCAGACTTTCACCACGGTTTACCAAACATGTAAAGTTGTACATACTCACTCACTTCTGGCTTGATTCCTGGTTCAAAAAAGGTCATAACTTTCCTCGGGCACTACCAAGAAAAGTGTATACCTATAGGTGCCCACGCGCCTATTGTTTTCTCTTCACACAAACTCACGTTGTCTCATCACTATCTTTCCCAATTCCCAAAGGGAGCTGCTTAAAAGTGTCTATAGAAATTCACGTTGATTTCATCTTTTAATCCATCTAGGAAGGAAGGAAGGAAGCCAAGGCCTAACCAGAGACCAGAATCGATAACCACGTCGTTTCTTTATAAATTAAGTGGGTAATAAGTTGATTTAATGAAGCGTAGGCAGCTCTCATGCAATCCTTCATTAAAGTGACATATTGTGTCGTAAGAGATTGATGGAGTAGTTTGGTTCCGTCAAGTTTCTCCGTTTCATATTCAAGAACCCATTACGCCCTATTATTATCAAGTACTACTTCTATTCTTGTTATTAGCCACTCTGCTCTGCACGCTACCGAGACCAACGCAAATCAAATCCGACAATCCTCAGGTTTACTTAAGGGCTAAGATTTATTTAACATTCTAATAACCTAATGAGCAATTTTCAGATAATTTATAAAACAATCATTCTTGATTCTGCAAACAACAGAACATTCCTCTATTTCGACGTGGTAAATACCTGACTTTCGGTAAGTGCCGTCGCGTATTTGTCATCAGTATTTTATTTGGCGGAGAGATGATGTTTGCTAAAAATACTCTCAACCTTTGTCCACTTGGCTTGTGAATCCTTTCACGCTTCGCTTCCTTTTTTGGGTACAACGACCTTCACCTTTCTTTGATGTTTGTGAAGTGAAACTTTGTGTGTGTCTTGTCTTGTCTTGTGTGGGAGATTGCTTTATGAACCATTTCCACCACATCGTCTTGTATGTCATGTCAATCAAAGTGGTTGCCGCATGACATTAAATTAGAGTTACTAAAAGGCCATCCAATGCCTTTATGACGCTTGAATAATTAACGCAAATATAAATATTCAGCAGCAGAGGAAGTTTCTTCGCCAGATAAGATATAGGTTGATAGAAGTTAGAAGAGTGTCTGCCGTTTTTCTGTATCTTTCAGGGCAACACGAGCAAGTACCAGTGACTGATTGTAAATTCAGAAAGTGATGAGATATGAAAGATTCTTCTTCTCCCTGTCCCGTGTAAAATTTATGTGTGAAAGTTTACATTCGCATTTATACATGTTGTATGCGGCACGACTGACTAACTCAAGAAGATTTATTTGCATTCCGTCCAGTCCAGTCCAATGTGAATCAAACTTTGCTGTTAGTTAGCCAGGTACTGTCCAATTAGATACTGTGTGCCTAGAACTTTGGGTAAATATAACTTTGACATTAATGATGTTGGAAATAATGAAAGGCTTTGAATAATTTTAATCTTTTCCTCATCATCATCGTTCTTACGAAAACTGCACCAGAATTCATCAGGTAGTACAGGCAGGTTATACACACTGGAAGAGGATAAGACTCAAGAAGAAAGCAGTTGCATCTGTGTTTTATAGAGAGTTAGATAATTAGTTACATAGCTTTATGCTTTGTTGTTATACCTTGAAACAAAGTCCTCTAGGAATGCTCTTCTGTGGAAGAGCACTCATAAAGCATTAAATTAATTAGATAACATCATATTTCTTATCTCAACGTTCTAGGCAGGGTTTGTAAAAAGAAAGCCTTACTCAGTTGCCGTTTCATTTTCTAGTTTTTTAGTGTCCTGTCCTGCGTAGAAAGTTGCTCCTGTCTTCTTCAGGTGCAAAGACTAGATTCTTTTCTTGGTAAACTCCAAGCTACACATTTTACAGCGGGAGATCATTCCTAAAAAACCACGCCAGCCAGAGGAACGTAGAAGACACAGTAGCTAAAAGGCAACGTGAGTTGTTCATCTAATTTCTAATCTGTTGTTAAGATCTACAAAGCAATAAAATAAAATTAAGTTATGCACCTGAAAAAAATTAATATTGCTTTATTTACATTTTAATCTTGTGTGCATTCAGCAGAACCTGAATGAAACCACGACGTCTTTGTTCAAAAATATGGGTTTCTTTTCAAAAGAAAACTATTTAAATTAATTTCAAAGTTTGGCCTTGACTTGGCTTGTGCAACAATGCCAAAAGATAAGGAGAATATGGGCCCTGGAAGTTTAGAAAAAAAGTACCATAAAACATGTACCGTATCCGCTCGATAATAATTTACCTAATGAGTGTTTTAGATACTTAAAAAAGACCAGACACACGGTAGGGATTTTAATCTAATGAAGTGAAGGATTAAAAATGCAGCTTTTTCATTACGCCTTTCTCCTCTGTTCTTTTCATAATTCACAAATGCACACGATTGTTGTCTTGCTAAGAATTATAGCGTACCAAGGCTTCGAATAAATTTGGGGAAGACGAGACGATCGATGCATTATTTTTTAGTTACGGTTGAGTTTTAATCTTTTAATTTAAGATCATGATGATCATGCCATGGCACCCCCTTCTGTGAGCAATGAAAAAACATCCTGAAAACGAAAACAGGGAGGATTGGAGGGAGAGTAAAAAAGCATTATTTAGCCAAGTGGGTAATTAGTAGGTACAGAGGTTGGAATAAGTAATAATTTTACTTTTTTTTATACCAAGAGTTCATTTAAAGTACCATCGTGAGCTTTGTTAAAGCGACGACATGCACATTATTTTGTCTATTGTTTTATTACGTTGTTTCTTTAATTTTCACTCGGTTGCCATAGTGCCTTGGTCATGAACCGTAATTTATGATGATTGGCATTCTTAATTCCATTAGCTTAGGTAATTTAATGGCAGCCCCTCCTTACCCTTTGTGACTATTATGGTTCATTAAACATAGTTATGAAGTCAACTATTAACACGACCAAGCAACTGTTTTCTCTGTAACAAGCCAGGTTGCATATAGAAGCCAAATGGACGTAGTTCATCTATTCTCACACTTTACGTGCATTATTTCCCAAGAATTTTTATTGCAAGAAAAAATTTGTTTGATTCTAATTGTGAGTGGTATCACTTTCCATTTCTACTTGAACTTGTTTTCTGAATATTTGGATGTCTCTTCTTTCACCATCAGACTATCATTGTCAACACCTGTCGTGTTCCAATGTCAATTATCCCTGATAGTCCAGTGACATCCAATGCGAATGGCTTAACCTCACGTTTTATGAGGGCATGTGAAATGACATGACGACGTGAAGTTGGTTTTTACATTCCATTCTCATAGATATAACAATAATACAACTTGATCTCATTAAGAATCAGATCAGGCTATGGAGTATTAATAAAGCTCACTGAGGCAGGTTTAATAGCTCCCCATTGCATAAACTTATTCTGGAATTTCCAAAGCCTTTCGCTGCTGATTCTGAATGTAACATGGCTGTTGACTATATATCTAAGGTAGCGTTGACGACGAACCTCTCAATTAAGTGGGAGCGGTTGTTTGATTTTGATTTCATTTCACTTTTCTTGTATGAAGTACTAGAAAAGTTGTGTAAACTCTTGTAAGAGGGGAAGAAGACTCTCCTTTCGTATAATCATAACTTGGAATCTAATTCTTGTGTGAAACTTCAAACCGCAGGGAGACAAACTGGTTTTAGCTCTACTAAAGTTTTTATAAAGAAAAAATCAAAGTGAAATGAAAAGCATAACCTTCTCATCAAATCCAGTTCAATAATATACGCGACATACAACAACTTTGGCATAAAAGTTTAGAACAGTGAGTCATTTGACTGGCAGACAGGATGAAGGGAAAACTGGAACGAAATGCATCAAAGGAAAGACTGAGATGGAGGAGTGACATAGTTAAGAGGTGTAATTTGAAAAGATTTGTCATTTTGACAGGGCGTGGATGCAGAGGATTGCGGATTGTCACACCATCATCAATGTGTATTACCACCTGAGTTGTTTGTCTACTTAAACAGTGTTTAAACTTCTGAAACGCATAGGAATGCCAAAGATCTCTTGATCTTTTTTTTCTTCATCTTTTTTCCATTTCAATTCACTTCAATCTTCTTGGATCTGGATGTAATTATTTGGAAACTGACAATCATTCAGGAAGGAGCATGACGTGACGCTTTAAAACATTTTCTTTATCGACACAACAACCTTTACTCTGTCTCATATTCTCGGATTCTTATGACTTGAATCTAATAGGAAGTCCAGTAGTTCTAGATTCTGGGGAAAATAGAAAGATTTGGGGAAAAGGTACAAAATAAGTAAAGTAACCTGGCTGGATGAAGGTTAAAGTTTCAATCAAAGACGTAAAGGACAAGCGATTCAAATGTAATCCATCATGCGTACACCCTATTCAAACTTCTCGTAGAAAAACATCGCATAAAATGTCAAGCATTCATGGAGAGATTGAATGAATGATACGTACTGAGGATTACATTGCAGCAGCGTGATGTGATAAATATGCCACACAATGCCTCATCTTCTCTCTTTGGACTGAAGACTGGGAGAATTGCTTTTTGTAAATCCAACGTGTCTTTGTCCTCCTGAAAAATAATTCGAAAAGATTTTAACCTCATTCAAACACCGGGGGAGTGTGAGTGAGTAGTGCAAGTGTAACCACATCATTTTATACAGAAGCTTGTTTGAAGTAAATTGAAAAATGCGGTTAAAGGTGACCGCAAAGTCACGACGACAATGTCTTTATTATACACTTTTTAGGTATTCTTATAAATTTTTGCGTACTGTTGTCAGCCACCTTATTACCCAGATTGGTTTATCTCTGGATTAGAGTTGGGGTCTGGATTTTTGCTTTTCTGCTGATTTGGTTTCCAGATTTTTCTATACCACACCTATGCAATGCCATGGAAATTTTGTAGTCTATTTTTCTTAAGGTGAAGCTTCATGAATCTGGAAAACGAAGTATAAAAACTTGCCTTGTTCATTTACTAATGAAGGATTTTCATAAACCCTCATCTTTGTATCGAAGGAGGACGGGGAGGGAGGATATGGCGGAGTAAAATTAGTGAACCTTTTGCTTTATGTCTTTCCGTCAGTCACCTCAAAATTAATGATATGGTTCTTCTGCATAAAAAGAACCACAAAAGAGGCATACAATACATTCATATTCCCATCACCATCTCAATAAAATACTCACCAAACCTTGTGTCTCTAATGGCACTGGAAGGAATCCTTTTCTCAAAATAATTCAGTGCACCCCTGAAGGCAAATATCCTCTCTCTCTCTCTCTCTCTCTGGACACCCTCATATCTTTGAATTTACTATAAAAACTTTTTTTTTCACTCTTCTCGCAGAGGTGTTCCTACATCCTATGCATCTCCTGAAGATGATGATGAACCAACCACCCTGCTGTGCTTCTGACGTCGGATCACCCATAATCAAAGAAACATTGGATTTGTGGTACATTTTTTATCCGATGTGAACCCAAAAAGTCATTAGAATGAACCTGGAACTGATTTTATGTGAAGTTCAAAAAAGTGAGGAGTATACACAAGCAGTAAGATTGCTTGTTAAATAATATTTATTCGTGAGTTTGTTCAGATAGCATAAGATGCC
>JAQIWU010000149.1:0-35509 GCA_034696445.1 Isotomiella minor
TCATCACACTTCTTCTTGGAACCGAATTGGGATTTCTTTCATTGTGCAAAAATGAATTAAAGAGAAGTATCATCAGCATCATCAAATAGTGCATAAAACAAAACTGGTCAGAAGCAGTCGGCAGCAATATTTTTTCAAGACATTTCCATCTTTAGAGTCATTATGAAGTCTTTGGCTTTTTCACAATTACTAATTTCAACATTGCTAATAACATCAAGTGATTTATTCCATGATCATATTCAAAAGACGAGTGCGAATAACATTACATTTTACAATTACATGAGAGGTACGAACGAGGATCATTCTAAATCTTCCAGGTTTTTTTCTTGTGATTTACCATTCGATTTTGATTCATTTTCAGAGGAAGAATATTCGACTGTTGTAAACGAATGTTTTAGCATATCCAGCCTTCCAGACCCAGAACTCAGTTATGAGTATTTGGAAGTGGAAACTGATGAACTATGCATTACTCTCTACAAGCAATTAAACTGCATTGGAGACTACATCGCTCTAGATAGTAATCATCCCCTTGCAGGACGCCAAATTCCTCTGGCAGAACGAAGTTGGTGGGGACAACGTCTGTGGGAGTCTGGCATTCAAACCCCTGCCGACGATAACGGAAGTACGACAACAACGACAACACCATTGCCATGCAGCCACCGTGCGATGCCTTTCAAATCAATCGGACCATGCTTAGAAAAATGTGACCCACGAAATATTGAAAAGGACCTTGGACAAGGATTGAATGTGACCGTTTACAAGTCTTTTTTCTTTAACGATGCAAGTCGTTCTGCCCTACGTCGAATCCAGCCCAACACTCTTGTGTTACACTATGGAGAATGTGTTGCTTTCCCTACTGCTCTCAAACGGAGGGTTGGCGAAATACGAATGGACTGGGGGGCTGAACAGGCTTGTATAGAATTGCACAAAAGGTCAGACTGTAGTGGGGACTTTATAAAACTCAGACGAAATCTTCACCATACGTTTACATCCATGGTTCACCGATCAAATGGAGTGGCCAATGAAGCAATTGCAGTGTCTTTATGCGGATATCAGTGTCTCAATAAGACGAGGAACGAAACCCACTCAAATGAACCAGCCATTCCACAAAATGCTATAAGAATTTATGATGATGTGGATTATCTTGGTTGGTACGCCTTCAAATATATGATGTAGGCACTTTAGGTTTTATTTTTATCTTTAGGTAACTTCACAGACTTTGACGTAACTCCAACCTGTGTGAACATTACAGATGAGTGGGAGGACCAGACCAGATCTGTTAAAGTCAATGGTCACTGCGTTGTTCTTTATGACGCATTAGGATGCGATGAAACGGCAAAGAGTGTTCAAATTGGAGAAAGTGGAACTTACGACAGATCGATGCTTTTTAAAAATATAAATGCATTTCCAACCCAAATTAGATCTGCTGGTCGTTGTTCTTCTTCATCATCGGACAAGAATGAATCGACTGTTTCGACTTCGACAACTCCTCCCATTCCAGTTACTTTGTCCGTCAAAGTGAATGGTAGTGACAATGGCATTGCAGAAAAATCTACCTCCAATGTCAATCCGAATGGAAACGAGTCGTCCAGTAGTAGCGGAGTGGCTACTGTCCTTCTTTACTTTTCTGTAATCTTGATAACGCTGTCATTGGTGTCAGTTGGAGTTGTGGTTCTAGAGAAAAGGTACTCAGTAGGGTCAAGGGTGCTACGAGCAGTTGCAGGTTTGGCAGGATTCCACAGAATGCAGTAGCCATAATTTGGTTAACTATTTGAAATATATTTTTATTTTCAATTCATGTTTTGGTAGTGTTGTCCTTTATTGTTTATTGGTGGGGCATAGTGAGAAACATACCCAAAAATATCGTCTGTGACTCGGATTAAAAAAGTTATGAAATGGTTCCGTCTTTCTGAATCGAATGGGTTCTAATTCTAATGCAAGCCGTATTAGTAAATCACGTCCAGATAGTCTCATATCATGACACTTGACCTCAAATCATCCATCATCATGAAATCAAAGATGTAGCCTTGTTTTTATCCCTGTTTAATCACAGCTCCAGCTCATCGTCATTATAAATCATTCATAAACTAAGAGGAGCCTAATAAGTTTCCAGTTCAGTATCGAATTTTCCCCAAGAGCCCCTCCGTTGTTGTTCATTCATTCATTCACTTTTATCCTCGACAACATAAGGAATGCAATGGGGAGGAAATCGATGATACCCCTGAAATCAACCTGAGTCCAGTTTTCCTTCGTTATTACAATACAATTACGTTAAGGTGAACGGAAGAACATCTACCCACACCCACCCACTTTCCCAAGATTGATCATTATTTTGATTCATGGAATGAATTTTACTTCCACCGTCCACAAGAAACCGGTAGTTCAGATGATTGCAGTTTTTAGAAAGAAACTCTACCCATTAACTTAACTAGCACAGGTGCTCTAGCTTCCTCGACGAAAAAAGTACACTGGTAATAATAATTGCTAACATTCCATACATACGTATTAAATACCAAACCAGCACAGCCCATCCAGTCACCCCATAAATCATGTTTATTATACAGGAAAAAGAAAAAGGAAAGCAGGGCACCTCCTCCAAGCCTTTGAAAAAGAAAATTCCATTCTACACATTCTTCCTTTGTGAAATTGTAGGGACGATTGTGTCATTTCCGCTTTTGATGAGATTGGGATAATAGGAAACTTTTTTTTGCCATTTTCATTCTCAATTCTCATCCATCCAGGCAAATGGTTTACTATTCTCAATTTACTCTCACATTGACAACGACGACAGCGTTTCTTATTTTACCCTCATCTTTTCTCTTCATTCATTCATTCCCTTTGCGGCTTTTCACATGTATCTTTCTCCTCTGCTCTCCCACGCCCACGCCACTACCATTCCAGTTTTATTATGCCAAAAATTATAAAGCACATTGAAATTGGGTATAATAATGTTTATTTCGTTTATTAATGTGCACATTTTCATACGTAATTCACATTACTTTTCGCAGAAATAGAATCATAGAATCCGTATCATAACGAGCATTCAAATTCGTTCATCCATTCAGTCAATCCTGCTACTGTTGAATTGAAAGCAGGGTCTGAATGATACTCAAGACCAATCCATTCCTTGTATGATTCTTGTTCCAATAAAGTGAATACGTAGTCATAATTCAATTCACCAGGTAGATGAGGTTCATTACGGATTGGAACTTGCGCAATTTGTATGTGACCTGATTTAAATAGCCTTTGATGATTACTTTTATACTATCTCTTAACATTTTCTTTCACCGGTGTGTGGCAAGAGTTGTTTGACTCTTTGGGTGATATTTCCATGAATCTGTTGCAGATGAAAAAAGTCCAGCTGAAGTTTTATGTAAGGACTTCCAATAGCTTTCACTACTGAAAGAGCTGCAATTAATTAAAGAAGATCTGTCGTGAGGGAATGGGTGTGACAAAAGGAGTAGATTGAGTGGAATAATGGAGATAGAGAGAGTGAAAAAAAAGGAAAAAAGAAATGTCAATGAGTTTCTTACCCTCATCAAAATCACTAAGTGCATATCCTGGCACAGTATTCCGATTAATGGGTTCTAAAAGTCCTACAATTTGTCTTCGCTCCAATTCCGGAAGAATTTGTCTCAGGTTCCTTTCTAAAGTCAGGAGTGCAGTTGGTGAATTTTCTCCGCCAGGGAGAAGTCCAGCCATTAAGTGAATTCTAGAAATGACAGACGCATTTTTTGACGTACTTTCACTCATTATTTTAGGTATATTTTAGGTATATATACCTTTTGCAATTAAGGGCATCTGCATATTTAATGGTAAGCTCAACAGCCTTTCTAAAGTCTTCTTCTCGCCCTGGCAAAGCAGATAATCCCATCTCCCCTGCTTCTCCTACACACGCATTAATGTAAAATCTTCTCTCCGATGAAATTGAAGTGACCAAACACTAATAAGAAATACGAATACCTGGGAATAAATTGATGAGAACTTGCTGGAGTCCAGTGTCTTCTATTGTCTTTCGGACATCATCCACCGGAAGATCGTAAATAGAATATCCCGTTTCTACCCCTTTGAAACCAGCATCTTTAGCCAAATAGTATCGACGAAGAAGATTCTCCTCTTCTTGAAACAGAAAAGACAAATTGGCACAAAACTTCAGGTCTCGCATGATGATGCTTTCTGTTCTCGTTTTGCTTGCTACACTCACATTCTGAGCACGGATGAGAACTGAATTATTATTTTGACTGGAGACAGAGAACATGTAACAACATAGCTGGAACTAATTTATCTTTGAGAAATGTAGTCCAAGTAGCGTCTAAAAAGTAGATTTCAACTAACTGAAGAATGTAAAGAAAGGAACAGGTTTGAGCGTAAGAGATCAACACAACATGAAGGATGAATTTAAATCAGCTAATCTTCATCTTCTAATAGCTTTAATTGTCTGACTGTTTCTTTCCAACCAGACTTGTACGTGTGCATGTGCATATCAACTTTAGTTAAAACCAGTGGACGAGTCCATCAAAATCAGATTGTTCAGATATCTTGTCTATGGTTCAGATGACATAACTTATAAAATTATGTCAACAATCATTTCATTTCAAAATTGGACTGTGTTTTGTGCAACTACAGCTCCAGATGCCAGACAAGAACAACTGTATTTTGTCACCTGTAATAAATTGTAATTCATTTATCTAGACACCCATCTATATAGCCACCAACCAAAGCTGAATCTACATGTGAATTTCTTCGTCTGTCAGGTACCATAACAAAGCACCCTTCCCTTCATCCTTCACTCCCTCGTTGTTCCAGGTCAGGTATGTCCATCGAAATATTACTTTTTGAATCTTTGGAAGAGATGAAACAGACGACGACAAACCAATAATAAATTGCTTTTCCCTTTTTATTATTAGTTATAACGAAAAACGAAGTCTATTTCCTTGAGATTAGATAAAGCGAGATGTGATGAAGAAATGAGAATGAACTGAGAAGAGAAGGGCCCCTTTACTACCTTGCTAATAATCATAAACAAGGAGATCCAGAGATCCATGGCCTATACTAATCTTAGAAAGGATGGACAAATTTACGACCAAGAAACTGACAACGATCTGCTTATTACCCATCTTACAACCCATCCAATAAATTTTATGTTGTGTCGGAATCATTTTTTTAGTCAGAGAGTAGTTTAGTCAGTCCATGTTCTCAAAGGAAGGAAAGGGGGACAGAAAGAAAAGAATGCTATGCTTATCGCGTTTACCTGAGCACAGAATTTATACCTTACCTTCCTTTCTTACCTGTGAGATCAAAGAAAAATACAAAGAAAATAATAATCATAAAAAACTTTTTGATACTGAGGGCGTATTTCATGAAGACAGGCTTGTATTGCAGAGGATGCCCAAAAATTGTTTTGCTCACTCTTTATGATATTTGATGTGATTTGGCGATGAACGTCGCTAATGCTAATTTATTGGTATTAATGGCAAGTTGGCCAATAAAGAAACTTGGACCTTTATCATGTTATAACGTACCAAATAATGTCCAGGAATGCTGACGCTGACGGATTGGTTAATCTGATTGATAGTCCAAGTTCCCTATCCTTGTAAAATGTTGTTCAACTCTAGACTGAAGGTCATCGTAGGAATTGTCCTCTTCAAGCGATGCTAAATAAATCCATTGTTGTAAGTGTTGAAAATGTTTTTTTTTTCGAATTCCACGATAGAACCTTTTGAGCAAAGGGCCGGTGTAAAAACCTGCAAAATCAGAAGCAGTTTGTCCTGTGCATAGCATCAAATGCTCCAAAAATATGGCCCTGTCTTTTCATAATAATAATAGATGATTTTGCGACCATAATGACGTTGTTGGTGGGCGCAATAATCAACTTTATTTAGCTTGTTTAGGTTATTTCAAATAGGTAATTAATTTACCTAAATCCCTTGTATACTCCTAATTAATTAGAAGTTTTAAGTGGAGGCTGAAAACAATTCTCCTCGTGCGGTACTACCTCTTGACTTTTGAAGAATGTAATTAAGCATGGGAGAAGGCATTAGGAAAGGCACTTCTGTTAACTTGTTTATCATGTTTTTCTCCATTAAATCCAAATCCACGCGTATTTCCTCTACACTTTGTTCCATGATTGTTTACATAAAACATTAGTCGTTACTAAAAATAAGTTATAACAAAATTATTTATTTCATGTGCTGTCAAACTTTTGTATCTCGAGGAGCCCATAATTTATTTCCTTTTTGAATGAATTGAAGCAATTTCTTTTTGTCAACTTAAATTTGCCAACTTGTGTTTACAAAGAAGATTATTTGACTGGATTGAATTGATCTTTCCGAAAATAATTCAATTGAATTGTTTACCAGCGTAAGCCTTTCGCAATCCTTGGTATGGAAAATCGAGTACTGGGAAATTAAATTATGTCTGAATAAATACAGTTCTTGAAGTTGAAGTTGATTGAACTTGAACAGATCAATCAAGAAAGCATGTATAGAAGTAGTGAAGCTGAGAACAATCATTGCAATCTCGTCGACCCCTTGACTCATACGATGTAGAGAGACACAGTAAATAAATTGCCTTTTAGGCGTACATATTTAGGAGGGCATTGTGATTGAGTGAAAGTTTACTTTCTTTCTTCCTGCCAACAGTAAAGCTTCATATAAATGATTTATAATTTGGAACGCTGGAGGGAATTGCTGTTAAAATCATGTTTCTTGGACTTTATTTCTTGGAGAAAAACAAAGAAAAAATCTTTGATGAAGTTCAATGGTCGGCTTGGCCAGGGTGAAAGTTAGCAAACCGTTGTTTATGTTCAATGAATGAAGGTGATGACGTCAGTTTCATTGTACCCCTTTAAGACTTTAATACTTGTAGAATTTTTATGATCGTATCTTTATCTTCGTGGGAGTTGTGTGTTGTGGTAAAAGTCTGCAAATGTTATTGGTCACGCTGTGTTTTCGCATCAGGAAAGAGTAAGAATAATAAACTAGTACTTTTGCTTGCTTTTTCTCTACATGATATGATTTATTTCTCCTACACATTTCCGGTAACTAAAACTGGAATGAACCACTTTGCACGTACTTTCTCCCCTTTTCCTTTGTTTAGGTAAGTCTCGTTTAATTTGTTCTGGCTCCCACAAGATGATGCCGTTAGGGAAGCGATGATGAACAATACCAAAAAAAGAGCAATCAATCGTCATTTTTTAGTGGAAAGCAAGCGAGTTGAGAGCCTTATGTAGGTGTATAAATCACATGCCTTGTTTACATAACGATCCAAACAAAGCTTTCACCCACCACATCACCACTGATTGCGTTATATATGAAAATAGCATCAGCAGCGTGCAGAAAAAGTTTCGTGCTATTCTTACCGTTCCTGTGTTTCGAAGAAGACGTAAACATTTTTGGTACAATTCTTAATGATCTGTTTTCGACTTGATTGTTTATTTTCCTTTCCCAGTTCATTTACTGGAGGAAGCAAAATGTCTTGGAGGAGGAAGGAACTGCTGAGC
This sequence comes from Isotomiella minor, assembly GCA_034696445.1. Taxonomy (NCBI): domain Eukaryota; kingdom Metazoa; phylum Arthropoda; class Collembola; order Entomobryomorpha; family Isotomidae; genus Isotomiella; species Isotomiella minor. The sequence goes on from JAQIWU010000149.1 coordinate 7,502, forward strand.
GGACTGACAACATAATTTGAGTCATCATCAAGGAATGCTTCTAAACAAGTATTGGACGACCAAGGGGGAGAAGAAAAATGGCAACGGCAAGTCTTCGGAACTTGTACCCAAACAAATAAATTCTATTTTCGTACTTCTGCACGCTCAGAATAATAATTAATTGCAAATGCTCCTTTGTAATCCATACACTTCCATTTCTTTCTGGGAACCTTACCTAACAATAAGTGTGTGGGTGGGGGAGTTAGTCTTGTGATGAAACTGTAAGATGACGATAGAGGGGCACATTTTGTTAATTTCCTACCGCTTTTCCAACTTTATTCACATTTTGGTAATGCGTGATTTAAGCTTATTGTAATCAATTGATCTGATTTTAAAGATGAATACATGCAGGAAATACCTGCTCCCATTGAGGGTTTTCTACGAAAAATCTGAGGCCTATGTCCTCTGAAAAGTGTGCGAATGAATGGTGAATGCAAATTGACAATTCATTTTTCATTCATTGTGCAAAAAAGTCTTCCAAAACGTTGAACAAATGAACGATGAGAAGAGAATTGGCCTGATTTTGCAGATGCTCTCTACAATTATTGTTCGCTTGTTCGTTCAAGAACACACGCTGGAAAATGGAGGAAAATCAAGGAGGTATACCTCCTTGATTTTCCTCCATTTTCCAGAAAGAAGCTTGAAATTGCCACTATTATATCTATTTATAGCTACTACTTACAGCAATTATTGTCACTTCATTAAACTTTACGCTTTGGACGCTGTGTGTGTCATTGTGCTAAGTATTCTTAGGTGCAAATTACAAGTGAGAAGAGTAGCAGACTTGCTTTTTTGCGTACTTTCTAACAATAACAAAGATAGTAATGAACCCACGGGCATGAGCAAAAAATAATGAGGCGAGAGATATTACTATTACTAGTGATGACGATCAATTTTGGGTAGTGTTTCTGAAGGAGGTGCTTATAATAAATGACAACTATCTTGCAAGAATGAACATGATCAACCAACGATGAAAGAATAAAAAATTACATTTGCCATTAGATGCGGTTGTTCTCACTCATTCATTTACCTAAACCAGAAACCAGACTCCTGCCAAGCCAGAACTATGACCATCAAGTTTCCTTCATTGTCGACTTTACCAATCATACCTAGTCGAAAATTTCTCTCAGTAATGTCAATGAGGGTAATAGATTTTCAGAAAACTGCCCTCCGTTTAATCGATTGGATAAGCTTACTGCAGAAAGCAGCGATGTCATAACCCAAATAACGTAATTCTTGCCACATTTCCACTTCCACAAACTACAAATACGGCTATTATCCATCAAGCAAATTGATCGTACTCCGATGATGACATGCCACTCTCTCATGATGTTAATGAGTTTCGAAATGACGAATTTTAAGAAAAAAACAGTGGCGAAGAATAGTTGAAGGAAAAGCTTTCAATAAGTTCACAAGCACAGTTGTCATTGCATCATCTCGGGTTTTGTTTGACACCAACATAACATGCAACGTCGATAAATGAAACGCCAATGTCGACAATTCATCATTTTACCCATCAGCTTCTGCGTTTTGTAGAATTTAGCACACGTTTCGTTGGATCCTTTAATTTTCTTTAGGTGTAAATAATAGTTATGAGTATCATTTAGTAAATGACTACTGTGATTCGATTTGCATATGCCTACCCTTGTCCACAGTGTGTCCGACTGATAAAGATTGTGGTTATTATTATGGTGTGACGTAACGTGATTTTGAATGAATTGATGAACGTGAATAGAATACTCTGGATGGAAATGACAAAAAATTCATTCGATTTCTTACAACTGAACATACGCAAATCTTAATAAAACTCATTAAATAAATGAGGGGAAACGAATCTTGCTGTGACCACCTAAAAACTTTCCAAATTACAATTTTGTGAAAGAAAGGCATTATAAGAAAATCCAAAGGAAAAAACAATCAGGAAAGGGTGAACAGAGGACGGGTTGAATTGAGCGAGTTTACTTCGTGCCGAATTGAATTTGCACTAATCATGCCATTGGACCCACACGGAGAGATGACGATGACGATGAGAGAGCGTCGTGTCGTGAGTGTGGAACCTGCGGATAAAAGTTGGTTAAAAGCAGAGATGGGGATGGGGATACCCGAGTAATCTTACCTTCAGTCTCAATTCGCAACTTGGTCGAGTTGTAGCAAACTCTAAAAAGCATAACAACTCCTCGCGTGTCGGGGTATTGTGAGAATATTGTGCAATAAACAACTTTTTCATGGGTTTTTTCACGAAAACATAAGAATCGCAGTGATTAAACAAGGTGCAAGGAAGGTGCTATTAAATCTTTGAGTGGTTTCCACTTTCATTGGTAAAAGATACTATAATCCAACGTAATTATCTGAATGTGGTGGAGACATAAACGGTAGCGGTTTGGAGGTAGGACGGGACTAGAGCTTATCAGGTGCTGGCACTTGTTCTGATAAACAAATTGCACGATTTATCAATCATTTGAACTTTGAGTTGAGTTGACGAACAGAGCGAAGAATTTTATTGACTCTTAAATGTGAATGGTGTGCGGTGTTATTGTGGTGACAGTTCATTGTCGTGGTCAACAATAGGTCAGATCAAATGATCAATCAAGGACAATAAGGTAGAAGACAATTTAAAGCCTTTGTGTCACATTGCCCTTCAGTGAGCAAGTGCACAAGAGGAATAATCCATCTCTTAATTTCACTTTGAAATACGATGCTACAAGGGATTGGGAAAAATGTCTCAAAATAGCCACTCCTCTTCTTCTTGGGAGGACAATGACGGATTGGACCTTAGTTATGACGAGGACAGAGGGTCGTCCAGTCTCTCATTCAACCCTTTTTCAACTCCATCAAGTGCGACGGACTTTGGGGACTCACTGTCTTCAAATTCCACATTTGGTCTCAATAATGGGACTGACACCTCCACATTCCCACCATGGATTGAAAGGGAAGGCGAAGAACCATATCCCCCATGGATAACTGCCACTATCGTCTCGATCTTTAGTCTATTGATAATTGTCACAGTGGTGGGGAACCTTCTGGTGTGCCTGTCTGTGATTTTGGTGAGGAAACTGAGGAAGCCACAAAATTACTTGCTAGTTTCTTTAGCATTGAGTGATCTCTTCGTCGCACTCTTCGTCATGCCTTTCGCCATTGTTTTTGAAGTACACAAAGGACACTGGCCACTCAACGATGGGCTGTGTGACTTGTGGGTCTCAGGTAATGTATTCCTAACAGTTGCATAATAAATTATTATAAATTGCAAGATAAATTGATCATGTTTAAAGCCTACATAAACATGTCACGCACAGGAGTTAGATATGTAACTTATCAATCATCAAACTTATCGTTATCAATCAATATGAATGAAATCATCAGGCATTGTCTTCATTGTGGCCATAAGATCAGATCGCATCGCATTTGTAAAACACACCTAACCAGTTAGTTGTGCGATGCAATACAGCGACAGCTTATAATGAGACAATTCTTGTGGGATTGTTTGGGCATTCTTAAGTATTCATTATGGAGAGATGATAGTTGTATTATAGCACTTTAAAAATATCAACTCGTGCGTTCGTTCAATATGTTCCGCATCACTTGTGAGTTCCAAGCTTCTAACCATCGCAAAAAACTTTTTGAAGGCCCGGCCTGTTGAAGATGAATGGAGCTTATTTTTTGCAGAAAACCGACTCACTAATGAGCAATGGTATAATTTAAAAAATAGAGTGTACTCCATACTCCACAACAAATAATAACAAAAAGAATGACAATTCCTAACACTGCAGACTTATTGGTTGTGGTGTGGTATTCCGCCATCGTGTGACATTCAAACTGTCAGCAAGAGCGATGTGTAATTTGTTTTGGGGACAGAGGCTTCCTCTTCACAATGTACTCGAAAAATAAATCTGCGGAATCCCTCATTATCTTTTGTATCCATTCATAATTCAATGACTCGGAGCTCAAATTCATACAATTTTACTTTACAAGTACCTATCATCAAAACTCGACACTATATTGACTTTTCTCTATTGACATTTTCCTTTAATGATGCTGATATGTGCGAAGCCTTGCTTGCCTTGACTCATTACTACTTGAAAATATTCGGTTTAAACACACTCTATTCTTTGAAACCCATATTAATTGAGTCTAAAAATGTGTTAGAGTGAGACTTGCTTGCAATGTTTTTCGTGAATAATGTATGGGGAAGTCACTCTAGATTTATCAAGTCTTATCCTGTTATTTCCAGCTTTGCCCCCTCCGGCAATTTCCGCTTTGTAGCAATTCAAGTAAGGTTTTGCAGATGCAAACATCTATACTTCGGGTATTTTATACCAACCAGAGGAGTATGCCGAATGCCACTCAACGACTATCTTTGTTTTCCATCGCATATCTTGTCAAAAAGAGACCATGCATCACGCCTCATTGTTCTAATGGATTGTTTACTCCTGGATGTTTGGTAACAAGGTGAAAGCAAAACATACGTCATACGATATGCCTACCTACTGCCTACTACACTGACTGCTGGCTTGCATTATGCTGCTGCGGACTAAACTAAACTCATCCCAGTAAATCATGATATAATCAAAACGAGATCTTTATGACACGTCTGCAAAAAAAACAGTTTTTCTTTTATGCAACGGGTTTTTGTAGAAAATATCTTTCCATGTTTTCATTGAACTTTCCAAAGAAAACAATACTGTTGTTTCGAAACTACCATTTTAGTTTATTAGCTTCCACACTTCATTTTTCCTTTCGTAGACCACGACTTATGGAAGGATAATTTGATTGTTTACTTGTTTGTTTGTTAGCAAGAAATGAAATAAAACCACCAATTCAATTTCCGAGAGGTCAAATTGAGTATTTCAATTTTCACCAGCGCCATTTCATTTGCGATTATTCTAGCCACACACATTGCAGAACTCCTGGTTTCAATTTTAGGACACATATATTTTTAGATCACGTCTCTCCCACTTTCACACAAAGAGATTTGGTGAAGATATTGCCGACGTTTCATTTTTAGGCTGTGAGATATTTCATACTATGGAGGAAGTGTGTGCGTGGTTAGAAAAAATCTAGACTGGAAATTTCTGTTCCTTTATCATCATTTCATTTCATCTTTCCAAACTAATCTTAGTTTATTTGTTCCCTTTTCACTCTTCTTCTTTTCCTATACCCTTTTCCGTTATCACAGTCCAGCAACATTGAGTTTTTCATTTCCTTCTCTTTAAATTGAACAAGGGATTCTTGTCAGGCTCTATAGTACTGGCTTAAATAAAACTACGTATGGCAGTTCATTTTTATTCTGCTTTCAAAAACTGTTACGGTACATATGCCATGAAATGTAAGTGCATAGCGCACGAGTGAAAGTAATAAACTTATGGCACAGGGTGTGCTAAATGGCCCAAGTGTAAAACCTGGTACTTTATATTCCTTCGAAATTAAGAATGGTTCTTTTTATTGTCTGAGTAGGATGATTCGCATTTCCCAAATATCGCAGATAATGAATGACCACACATTTGTAATCTGAATGAATGGTCTCCATCAACATGGAGTAGGAAACTAATGACCTGTGGGACCTGATGCACGACCAAATTGAAGCAGCATTGCTGTGGAGTAAATCTAAACTGGAAGATTTTTTATATTCGTAATAAAATACAAAATGTCTATAACGTGAGAACTGCAACATGAATAATTTAATGTCCTCCACGGCCATTGACATGAAAGAAAGGAAGGAAACACGAAATCCGGAATTAGATATTATTATATGTCCACATCCATGCAACAGTACAAGTGGAAGAGAAAGTAGAGAGGGACAGGAGAAAGCCTAAAGAACGGCGAGTAACAAATACTTTACTTTATGACCAATTCGTGATTATTTTTAAACATACTCCACTATATGCTTTGTAATTGTTGTTTGTATTTGAGTGTTGGAACTCGCCACAAAAGAATTAGTACCTTCTCCACTCTTCTATGTGCACATGTAGTGGTGAAAGTACCCAATTTTTGCTTATATAAGGAAGCGCATTTCTCGCACTCATGCTTAGCACAAAGGAAACGTTACATATATCCCTTGAGATGATGATCAAGATAAAAAAGAGAAGACACTGCTGATAAAATATTTACACATCCTCCCTACATCAAAGATAGCTTAATGATATGACGAAAGAGAGAGGAAGCAGGGGACAGAATGAAAGTGAAAGCATACGGAAAAGAAGACATCCTTTATTAGCCAAGAAAACTTGTGTCTCGCTCTCAATTGGGTCACAAATGATTTATTTTGAAAATGCGCCAGTCAGTTACAATTTTGTACCTACATTCGAGTACGTACAAATAGGAACAGAAGGAAAGTAAGAGACAGAACTACAGAAACTAAGCTTTCCCTTTTATATTATTAACTCAGTTTAAGGAAAAATATTGTTCCAATGGGAGCAAATTGCATTTCGCTGTTTCACATCATTTTGTGTCTTTGTTGAGGATGAAGAAAATTCTCTCTCGCCATCACCAGCATACCGCTACTTTCACTCCTCTAGTGTCCCCCACTCCCCATAATGTGTGAGCTATTTATTGTACGTTTTACGATCTTCTAAAGTGCGCGAGATGACATGCAGGCAGACACCACTGAAACGAATCAAAAGAAAGATTGAGATTGAAGGCTGGGGAAATATTGCAATTCTGTTCGATGCCTTAAGTGGCAATAAAATGAGAGGCTTGAACCCTCGACTGCATCAAAAGCCAACTGACAACCTTTATCTCACGAACGACTACTCATCACTTTCACTCTCATCTCTGACTTACTTTCAACTTTCACCCAAATAAAATGGAATGAAATGCACCCGCTCACACGTCATATCACAAAGGAACTAAACTAACATTGACATGCAACCACGTTTATGAACTGGGGTCATAAAACAGAATTACTTTCTCTCCTTTACTTAAACCCACGTAGCAGATTTGTTTCCCACAACTGTGTTTCATTTTTTATACTTTTCCCTAATCCTTCCTTTCTCCTGTTTAGTTATTGACCAACCTGATGGAGAGAAATGAACTCAACCTCTTGTTGCGACTGCATAATCCTCTACGAAACTGCCCTTCTCAACCTTGGACAAAATTGTCTCTGTCTGGAAATTCAAGAAATTGGAAATGATACTACATGACATTTATTGAGTACTTTCCCTGTCCACGTCTCAAGAAAAAAATCTTATCCAACACCGTTGCATAATGAAAAACCATTGCCAATCGACATTTTATTACATCACACCCCTTGGGACTGATTGTACTGCAATATTCATTTTTTTTGGAGAAAGTCTTTCTATTATTTTATCTCATCTCAGGTTTTTGTCCCAAACATGCCGGGCTGGAAAAGGACAGAAGTGGAAACATTCAGTGAAGGTCGGTAAAACCTTGTTAAGGGATTTGGCAAAGAACCAAAAACTTGGTTATTGAAACCATTTTCCATATTGAACCGCTCTCGCATTGACTAGACTTTTTTATTATTTATCTTTCGGCGATTTGAGAAATGGGAAATTGACAGCAGTATACATTTCAAGGCCAAGAAGAGAATGATTAAAGTGGATGGGGAGTGATGAAACAACATTTATAAAAAGTTCATTTGAACTGTCAACCGTATAATTTATTAAGAGATGTCAAGTCGCAGTAGACAGAGTGACGCTTACACCAAAGTTGTTTACCAATGCCCCACCAATATAACTGCATTTGTCTATTAAGATCCTCCAAGTTATTATTTCTAACTGTTTTGTGTCATGCTATTTTGTGCCCCACGCTCTGCATCATTCATGGAGACAATCTTTCTCATCGTCATCGTCATCACCGTCAAAGAAAACCCATTATCACGCTAAGCGGTCTGATGCCCACCAGCGAAGGAGTGACCCGACTGGGTCTGTGTACCAGGAGGGCTGCAGAAAACCTGTAGTTAGTTTACATACTAAATGCTTCTGAATGAAGGACATGCAGAGTGAAGTTTTGGCAACTATTCTAATATTTTTAAATAGACTTGTTAAGCTAAACTTGACTCCTGTTAAGTGATGAAAGATGCTGAAGTCAGTTCGCAGAGGAAATTAGGTTAGAGGTTGCACCTTTCTCCATTCATGAGTTCAGAAGAGTTAAATTGTTTTTTCTTCCCACAGAATGACCGACCGTATTATGGATCCTGGACGGTTAATTAACGTGTCATGCATCCACTAACAAAGAAACTACCACTCGAGATCCTCCTGTACCATAAAAAGTTGCCACATTCACACTGAATAATTCATATTTCAATCAGGTTTGGCTCAAATGGTTTTATTCATGTTTCTATCTGTCTACCATCAAAATCTACCTCCAAAAGTAGAATGAATATCAATTACAGGTGGTCTAATTGTTGGTGTTAGGTAGTTATAAACGTCAATCGAATACTTGATATTGCCATTTTGTAACCACCCCCTTCCGATCCCAACACGATCTTTCTCAATAATGTTAACGTTAACTTTAGCGAAAATTACAAGACGGTCACATACAATGTACAAGGTTACACATACAAATATCATCTGACTTTATCATGTTTCATCCACAAAAACATGAACTCTACATGGAAGATTTGGTCAAGTACGTCTTAGTCTTACGAAATGATAAGAGAAAAAAGTAGTGTGAGTGACCGCACTCATAATCAAACTAAATCACGCTATTGCCGATGATTCATTACGTGATTGAATAGTGATTCTTATGTCTTATGTCCTGCTAGCACTTCACACTAGAACTTACCAGTTGAAACAGTTTAGCATTGTTCTGTGCACAATTTGAGAAACTTTTTTTTAACACGAGAGGATTAACCGAGGCTTCGCTTGATCGGCTTCCGCATTCAGTGCCAAAAAATTGAGCTTTAGCATTCATTGAACCTATCGCAAGGTTTGTGACGGTGAGAAGGACACGCCATCCATTCCTGCTCATTCAATGTTGAATGCCTAGTTCGGGGACAAAAGAGCTGAATTGAATTATAGAGTCTTGTTTGGAATTAATTAGTATATCTGGTGCGAACTAACTCGATAACAAGTTTCATAAACATCACGAGTTTCTTTCTGGATACAGGCAGAACCAATACAAATAAGTTTAGTATAGCATCATCGATTACAAACTTACCACACCTCCTGGCGTTGGCAAATATTACATATTGTCGCGCAATTAATTCATCGTAGAGGCAAGAAAGATTGTAATTTACTCACCTGCGTCATTCCTCTTCCTCGCGGTACTCTTTGGGAACGGAAAAATTCTGCATCGCAGACAAGGACAAGATGCTTTTGGGAATTTTTTTGTAGAAGGTAGATAGTAATACAAATTAAGCAAGCATGAATATTCAATTGCTCATCTCAAGACATGTCCTTTGCTATCAGATATCAGAATAATTTTTCCCCTTACTCCTAAAACTATATTCATCGACGTCGACAATTGACAAGGTGTCAATTTCATATCGAACTATCGCAAACAGCAGTAATTCCACAAAGGTTACATTCATGTTTGTTTATCTACAATTTGTTTACGACTTCAATCAAAGTTTGAGTTGGTGACAGATATTCGTCAATCATTTTTTTAAATTTTGCACAATGTTCACAACTGTGCAGATCAGATCACCATTCTTCTGCGTATTTTCAGTTTATTTTAAAATATCGAGCGACATTTACATCGACAACTTGTGAAATCAGAGCTTACCAAAAAAAATTATCACCAAAAGTTGTCGTAGACGTAGGTACATTCAATCTCTGTGACGTGTGTGACGCAAATGTTTGTAGAGGATGAGAATGACAGAAGTGTCACCACCAACTTGACTTTTTGGACCTTGTTTCAATTCAAACAAATGTCAACTCATTTGAATTGAATTTCAACTCACAAAACAGATCACGGAATTCCTGCGTGAATTGCTCAAATAATTCGCCACGGTGTGAGCAAAAGTAAAACATGACTGTCATAAAATAGTGTTCCGCCTTGTGGTATAGAATATTGCCAAGTTCCTCCTCAAACAAAAGAGGCAACTCTATCAAACAATGGTTCATGGAAGCAGTACAAACAAATCCATGCAAAGTTATGATGAAAATTATAATATAAATTCTTTCCGCTCGCTCACGTCGGACGTGCTATTATTGCATCGGACACGGTGTTTTTGCAAAAGACAGATACGTTGATCACACGCTACACCCGGGATGAACATGTAAACTGGAAGTTGGTTCAGTCAGACCTGTCCGAGCATTCCACCTAAAACAGAAGGTTAAATTAAACAATCAATCTAATATCTATCCAGCACATCTCTATCGAGAAACACCTAATGCAACAACTTCCCATCCACTCAATCACTGTCGCTCTGTCTTCCTCGCTTAATAAATTTTGATCATGATTTAAGATAACAAACATGACATCCTGCTGCTGTATTGCCATACACAAATAATGAAAACGAAGTGAATATTATGCAAAAATTAGAGCATAGGATCGACCAAGCTCGTGCATGGCCGCGCCCCATTAACTCCGATTTCGGGAATGAATGCAAAATGTGGATGGAATTTTCATGTTACCTAATATTGACACAGGACGAAAGGCAGAGGGGCCTGTTTTATTCTAATGTTTGAATCTTTAGAGCCTGGACTTTTACTTCACAAGTACAAAGCGTCTTTTCTGGTATCATACAAGCGTTGTTGTGATGTTTGAGTTAAGAATCATTCATCGAGTCTTCGTTAAACCTATGTGACCCTGGTAGACAGACTGTGGTTGAACAGGGATAAGTTAAGTGCTGAATCTGGTTTTTCTGAAAGATACTACGTATCAGGGAGGGTTGTTACTTGATAGATAAGCTGTGTAGGTGAGTGACATGTGACGGGGCTTATCTTTTGTAAGTAAACTAAGGTGGACATTTATTTCTGCAAGAATTGGGATGTGATCACCTCAGCGATCACGTTAACGTCCAACTCTACTGGGATTCAACAACCTGATAAACCATCCCCTCCTGCCTTTCCCCTGTACTACGTGGATAGCGTCATTTTCAATATCATCCATCCACTTCACAGTGCTGATGCCGAGTCCATTTCACTTTCTTTCTTTCTCACTTTCTCTTTCTCTGGGATCCACACAAAGACTCACAGTCTAGTCTCTCAATTCAAAGTGAAGCCAGTCAAGACAATGGAATGAGAGAAAAATGGGACTGAGATATGTGCATGTTTCGACGGTTGGATGGATTGTTGAATTGGGAAAAGTAATTAGCATTCTGATCCAGCTCTATCCATTTCTCACCATTTACCTAATTCCGATTCCACGTCTCATCAGGACCTTGGAATTAGAGAAAGAGGAGAGACTCCTTTCTTTCTCCCTTCTTCTTTCGCCTGCATCGCACCATGCGACCGCAATAACACATTTATTTCTGAGGGAAACTGTCTTAGCACTTTCCAAGCGTTTTAATGCTAAACCTCAATCTTCATCGTCCTCCTCATCCCAAACTCTTTCGCATTTAGGAAGACATAGGATAAGACATTTGGACCATATTTGTATTCTGTACCACCAACTCCACTCTCTTCATTCTTTGTTACATTCATCTTCCTTAAAGCAAGCCATTAGTGGATTTCAAGATTCTTAGTTAGAGAAAGGCGATGGGTGGATGGTTGGTGGCATTCATCAGGCGAGTAGATGTAATATTGTGGTGGTAATCTTGTTAATATGCACATGCTGAACTGGGAAAGTCAGAGTTGTTAACGTCTGACAGAAAGAGCATCAATCATAATGTGCAGAATAAAATTTGACTCAACTTAACATCTCAATTATTGATTTGTTGTGTTGAAGGCAAGTGGTAGATAGAATATAATGGAATAGGCTGGTTCAACTGAATTGTATTCCATTCTCCAACTCATGTTGGACTTGGTTATATATGATTTTGGAGGACATTACTCTTTCTTTTTGGAACAATTCACAATTCTCGGCCCTCAATGTATTCCTTTAATATGGCCAAAAAGCTTGATGAGGACCTAAAGGTCGAACGGACAATGTAATTCTTTGACCTATGGACATCACACACTCCAAAAAATAAAGCCTCGACTTTCACTATAGCTTCATTCTGGCATGTAATCCTGTGGTTCTGCTGCATGAAATATGTAATACCCAGGATGAGGTAGGTACATAAGCAGTTTTCCGTTTGGATTTTTTCAACAACGTTCTACTTGGAACGATAAATGCATTATACATTTATGCATATGATTCTCTTTTCGGTATTTAAAAAATAAACCTTAGACAATATCCGACAACTATTGCAAAATTCCGTTCCGTCATAAGAACTCTGGCGTCGTGGCTAGGTATGTACCACAATTCCGAGATGAATTGTCGCAACACTTTTGTTTTCATCAAAAAACGATATTGTCAGAACTTGCAATTGAGAGATGAAATGCCATTAAATCAATTTCCACGTTATCCTCGAGCAAAAAAAAATTTGCTCACCGAATAAAAATCAATAGATCGATAACGATATACAGCATTCAGATCCACGACAAAGTTTATAAATATATTTCTATTTATAAAATTTCAGCCGATGTCTTGTGCTGTACAGCGTCAATCCTAAATCTCTGCGCCATAAGTTGCGATCGCTATCGTGCAATAACCACTCCGTTGGAGTACTCCGCGAAAACCACACCACGAAGGATGTTGGCAATAATTTGCGTCGTATGGCTCCTCTCGGCTTGCGTCTCCCTCCCACCCGTCCTCCTCCTGGGGAATGTTCACGTGGACTTTCACGGACTCTCATACTGCTCCGTGTCTCAAGATAACTGGTAAGTGCACTGTTGTGTTGAAAGTGAAAAAGAAAGTTTTTAGGCCTGAGAAAAGTGAAAACCCTCCTGACTCATCATCATCATCATCATAATGATAATGGATATCCACTTCGTATGCGATAAATTGCGAAAATGTTCTCACACTTGGCAAATATGAAAAGAGGAGAGAGAACATTAAGTATATGTGCTTCACAGGGACTGGATTTGTACACACTCAGGGCAGCGGGCATTAACGTTAGATTGTGTAAAGTTCAGTACATTATTATGATATGATTCCCTTGTGAGCGATGTTGAATAATATTTCTTCTCAAAGAATGAGGATTTATATCGGTTTCCTACTCTGAATGGAAAGTTGGTTTTTGAAAGTGCCAACCACCACAATGGAAACTACTTACGATAACAGTTTGTTCCTTTTCAAACTAACAATATGTATATATCTTACAGTCTTACCACCTACGGCATGACTAACAATGCGTCCTATTCTATACAACGTTCTCTATTGGAGAAAGCACGTGTGAGGTGGTGAAACCAAGTGGAACGTGGAAGGGATAAAGTCGATAGTGATTTTGGAGAGGGTGGAAGGAGTGTAAGAATGGGACGGATGGATGTGAAGTGGACTGAAGTGACTTTCACTCCACTTTCACTAAACAATAATAAGGCAGTACGTAAAATAGGTAGATTTGACGTAGACGTAAACGCCGTTGAAGCGTCTCTCTCAGGTTATTGCATGTTGCATTGAATGGCGTTGGCTGTCACCCTTAGAAAAGTCACTCTGCCAAAAGAAAACGTACCTAATCCATTCATGCCATGTAACACGTTGATGACCTTATATATTATCCTCTTCACTGTTAAATAATTTGAAAGTTAATGACATTAAAAAGAGCCTAGCTAAAGTTAATAGTTAATGACTTTTAGGAATCCCTCAAGAGCATGTATTCACATGGGCCCTTTTTTGCAGAATCCCTGTTCCAGAATTTCAAGAGAAAGTAGGCGTCGGTAACCTTTTGTGAAAAGAAGAGAAAGGAAATTGAAGACGGCTTTAAAAGACACTTGACTCTTTAAGACACATCTACACACTTCTCAATTACTGTTTGGAACATGGGAAGCTGCATCCTTTTCCTTTCACCACCTCCGCATTTCATTTGCTTTCTCAGTAGCCAATGAATGTTAAAAGGGTTTTTGGAAAAGTTTGCTTTCTCTATAAATAAAGTATCAGAGAAGCAAAAGCAATCATAGTGAGCACGATCTACCATCCCTCCCTCCTCCGGCTCGCTTAGTTCTTTAGACTTCCGACACAAAAACTTTGTAGGAAAGAGGAAAAACTTTTAATGCAATTCATCGCTTCGCCGGATATAATGTGAAAAAGAAAGCATCAGAAATCTGCCGATACGACACGTAGGAGTCAGTCGTCTCTTCATGATATAAAAACGAGAGAAAATAGCAGTCTCCTAAACTATCTTTATGTAATTTAACATAGTTTCCCAAGATTCATGGCTTCCATTACTGAAACAAGGCAAATAATCAATCAGTCGTAGTCAAAACTGATTTTAAATTCAGACCAATTATTTAACACCTCCTTCAGTCCCAAACTTTCCCATCTTAATGTGTATAAATCATTCCGTACAGAGTTTTGGAACTTCAGATATTCAATTGGCTTGGGCATCATTGGAAAAAAAAGTTTATATTCCACTAATGCGTCTACTTGAAAATTATGGAACTTTTAGATGTTGATATTGCATGAACAAGTCTAGTCTATTTCTCCTCTCTCTGCTTTGTGGACGGGTTTAAAAAATGAGCTTCCTTGCACTTAAATCCGGAATTCATTTTTCCACTTTTTCTTACCCGCTTGTCTCCCCTCATATGTGTGTGATAAATTACTTTGTTACATAACCAGCCCTCTCAGAACTCCCTCCACTGCTTTCTCTACTCCATTCTCAGCAGGACGGAGTTGAACATTAAACTAGGATGAAGAAAGTGGCCAAGCGTGTAGATTTCTCCAACACAAATAAATGAGAGTTGACATGACATACAGCTATTTAGAATGGCAAACAAAATTGAACCTCTTGTAAATTGACCCAAGTGAATTGTTGCAGCTCATTTTTAAGCCTTGTTGATGGGACTGTCACACAAGTTGGTTCGCTTCAACTTACGTAAAAGGAAACCGCAAAATATTTGAGGCAGTTGGAAATTGGCAAAAAAAGTCTGAAAGAGGACTGGAAGAAAGCTCTCTCTTTCCACTATTAGCATAAACTTTGGAACTTTTCCTCCAGAAAGTTGGTCATTTGGTTTGAAGGAAGAAATGAAAAAAGTGGAGTAATATAAGTCCAAGTCGTAATTAACCCAAACTTCGCTGTGAGACCAGAGTCCAAAAGCCACGCCAAGTATCCATTAGTTTGACTATAAACATTTTTTGGTTCAATGGAGCGTGGCAATCGTATTGCAAAGTAGGATTTGAGAAGTTCTCTGAAGAATAGTCGAACAGTCATTTACTACTTCTCTTCGATTAAAGGAGAAGACTGAACTGAGGGAGAAAGTTTGTGGGTTGGAGTAAAATTGAAAGGTGGAAAGCAATAACCTTTAAAAAGACACCTACCTTCAAAGAGAAAGTGTCCGGTGTTCAGAAGAAAAGACATTTCATAAAGGATAAAAGTGACTTTTCTTTCTTTTGATTGAGAAGGATGCCGCAACGACAGTTATGTTTTTGTTACCTTCTACAGATATACGTCCAATATGCCTTTTCTCTTTCTCTCTATACCCCAATTACAAAGAATGGCCTGCACTAGACATTTCAGTTTCAATAAGTTTGCCCAAAGAATATTATTGCCCCGTTATGTAAGGTACAATTAAAACCACCGTTAAGAAAAACGAAAAGGTCTCTGCGATAAAGGAAGTAGGGTAGCAGGAAGCCTAAAACTGTTCCCCGAATTCCTGGTAATTACCTCCCACCATTGTTATCCCAAATGAGCCAACATTACCCACCCCTGCTATCAAAATGACCAGCAATTTACTCAAGGCAAGTCTTAAATTAGCCCCCTGTGGTTTGATGTTGCTCTTCTTTTTGCAACCAACGGTTGGTCCCACTACACCATCAAATGATGCCAAAGAGGATGGAAGTGAAAGAAGTGAAAGTAACGAAGATGAATAGTTTTTGTTACGACCGTCAAATGCAACATGGACAGTCAGGAAATTGTGATCTATGTTAGAGTAACTCCAGTTGACAGATGTCAATAAGTCATATATACGTCGTTAGGAAGGCTATTTTAGTTACACTGGGCCCACTTGGTTGTGCTTTCACGTATACTTTTCCTACCTGGCTGACAACTTTGCTCTCCAAAAATATCTTATTTCGTTGTATTATTTTAACACTTTTACTGAAATGTTCCTGCAATATCTTGGCCCTTACCTCATATACCTAAGTAGATAACACTAAACAGAAAAGTAGAAAAATAAACTGCATCTGTTTCAATAAATCAACAAGAGTGTTCTCCGTTGGGTTTCCAATTTACTGGCATACAAATTCCCAGCAATGAGGAGGATCCTCCTTTCCAAGGATTTTTCAATTCTGGAACTGTTTGCATAAGAATATCACTTTTTATTAAAGACATTTTCACCAAAGTAAGCCATTGTATAAAGTCGCCCCATTTAGCAGCATGACTTTCTCCATTCCCCTCTTTCTAATATAACATTTCTTGCATTCATAAAAGTGGAAAAATGGCGTCCTCCATTCCATCACAGTGTCTCCCCATTCTTTCTAAGAGTGACACTTTTACTTTCACCCATTGAAGAAGAAGAAAGTTACTTCTATTTGGTTTTTCTCTTTCAGGTATCAACTTTACGCGACGATGGCTTCCTTTTATGTCCCTCTTTGTGTGATGGTTGTCGTCTACGTGAAGATTCTAAGAGTTGTTTCTGACAAGAAAAAACAGATGACATGGAAAAATGATCACCAGCCTGTCCACCGAACCTCTTCAACATCCACCACTGCAAATTCGAATTCTATTCAGTCCGGTCAACCACTTCTCCTTCATAATAATGTGTCCGTATCTCCTCAACTCCAGGGAAAGAAGGATTCCGTGGTATCCTCAAACTCTCACCTAAATTATGGACGCAATTCCGCCACTCCTCTCATCGTGTCCAGAAATAGCGTTGGACATGCACACTCAGTAGTGATCGTGAACAACAGTAATAACAACGCCAACAACGCCACTACCACCACAGCGACAGCCAATAATAACAACCATAAGCATCTCCACAACGGAGTCTACTTCTTCCCAACCAACACTCTTCATAGAATCAAAAAAGGTACGTGGAAATGAATGTGATGTTGCCAAACTCATAAATCTGAAAGCAATTTGTAGCACAGACTTTACAAAATACAATGAAAATCAATTAAAATATTAAAATAACTGCTTATTTTTACAGAAAAACTTTTTGGCGGATTGAAGGAGCATCGCGCTTCCACCGTTCTTGGAATCATTATGAGTGCCTTCATCATTTGTTGGCTACCTTTCTTCATACTTGCAATTCTCAGACCATTTCTTACGCTTAAGGGTAAGTTGAGTTGTATTTACTTATTTCTATATTTGGAATTACCATTATGTATATAGAAAAAAATCAAGCAATTGAATTTAGTTGGTCTACAAAACACTATATGCATACTTTCACCAACTAACTATCTCTGACAAGCAAAGCCAGTCGCTAAGCCTTTCTCCATTTTCTTTTGATTGCGTCAACATTCAAACTCGATTCCTTTCTTTAGTTTTACGATGAATGGTAGATAGTGAATAAAATGAAGAAAGTCAAGGTTAGTGAAGCACACATTTTATGCATTGCTAAAGTCAACGTCATCTATCGAAGGAAGCGACTTTGCGAGAGGCAACAAACGCTATAAATTGTGTGCAAATATTTACCCAGTAAACAATCCCCAAAGGGACTTTCACCACCCCCAATGCTATCCCATTGCATCCTTTCCTTTCACATTGTGAGGCCTTAGTCTATGAAGCAAACTTAGGTATTTGCCTGTCTCAATGTCCCCCGTAGGCAGTGAATAACATAGAGTGCACACCATTACACGTTTACATACAAAATTCTTTGTCGTGAGGGACATTTGCTTTTCTAGAAAGCAGAGCTGCTGATCACTCTTGCGAATCACTTTACAGGTTATGCAAGAGAGAGATTGCATCACAATCGACATAACAAAGCAAATTGCAAGGATCATAATAAAAGTAACGTCCGCTGGTTGTCTTCAATTGAAGTGACGATAACCTCTTTCTTACACAATAATGGTGTACTTTTTAGTAGTTTATCGAGGGGATCTAATAAAAGAATTCTTATTGTCTCTCTCTGATATCGTCATTACTGATGACGGCGGAGCGAAGAAAGAAAAGTGAGATGAAACGAGATGGAATTGAAAAAATAACTGCTTCTTCCCCTTTCCATTACGAAAATATCCCACTGTCATTCAGGAACTCATCGAGTGAAAAGGGAAAGAAAATATATTTCGATGAAAGAAAGGAAAGGGGAGGATGCTGGAGAAAGTACTTTCAGAAAATGGCATTTATTGTCAGGAAAGAATGAAGAAAATTACTCACACACACAGCAGCATAGCATATCTCGCAGAAATTGTCGC
Organism: Isotomiella minor; assembly: GCA_034696445.1. Taxonomy (NCBI): domain Eukaryota; kingdom Metazoa; phylum Arthropoda; class Collembola; order Entomobryomorpha; family Isotomidae; genus Isotomiella; species Isotomiella minor. The sequence goes on from JAQIWU010000149.1 coordinate 25,937, forward strand.
AGATGTTTAGTACATCATTACCATTATGTGCCCAACCGACTTTGACATTCATTTTCATTCACAATGTTGGAAAAAGAAAACTCGCACATCAGAAAGAGTAAAAAAGTGTTATTTGTTCCCTCACTTACATTACACGAAGTATACTTACCCTCTGATGGAGAAAGTAAAGTGGATAGGTATATATAATGGATGGTATGCTCATAGATTTGTTGGTCTGTTATGAATTGGCAAATGGACACTCCATTTCTCATGTTCGTCAATGAAAGACAAGCTAAAGTCAATAGAGAGCCATTTAGCTAAAATGTCTGCTGCGAATAGATCCATTTTTCCCTTTCTCTCTCACCCATTCATTCTTCTCTTCTGCCTGCCATTGCCTTTTACTTTTATGATCATTGCAAAAGTTTCCTGAATGGAGCATGTGGGAAGGAGGAATGGGGTTTTTGATTCACTTTATATTGCACACACATCACTTTCTTCGACTTATTATTACTTCATTGTTTCATGCTCTTGAACTCCAGAGAATGCAGAGGATGAGTCCAGAGAGAACTGCATCAGGGAAAAGTGACATTTTGTAGTAGTCTCATTAAGTATAGTTACTTTTATCTCTCCCAATATTGTTTTTACACATGACCGATTTCACACAATTTACTTTCTCCTCCTTTCGTTCATCCTTTCAATCGTTTATCTTTATTTAATCGGCGGAGAGATTAACAAGCCTTCAAGCAAAACAACTATTCGGAATTGTCATCTTTCATAAGATCTTATACCTATGCATTATCTTATTATTTCAGGGATTGAAGTACCCCCACTCCTTTTCTCCGTCTTTAATTGGCTGGGCTATGCGAACAGTGCTCTCAACCCGTTGATCTATGCAACTTTGAATCGTGACTTTCGCCGACCCTTCACAGAAATCCTATGTTTTCGTTGTGCCACTCTTGAATCTCTCATGCGTAACGAGTTTTACATGGAGCAGTACGGCGATGACAAGGAGAACATTGCAAGACGGATGAGTAAATTTCAAGTCCAAGTCAGAGCTCCTCATGACACTTTAGACGAAGCTGACGATTTACACGAACCTGTTAATGTGTAAATGTGATACGGATGAGGCGTAAGTCCAATCAGTGGATGCGGAAGGCGTGAGGCAAAAGGAAACCAAGATATCATTGAGACTGCTCTCCTGTTTCTATCATTTCTCGGTGAACTGGACTGGACGGCTTTTGTGTGCCCCAGTTCCAGCCAGCTTCAGCTAAATTGAATAAACAACATGTGCGGAAGGGGGGCTCGGTCTGTCTGCAAGTTATACCCCACAATTTACACTGTAATTCCTTATGCAATGTTTACTTCACTCTGGCCGAACTGACTCAACCATCAGCAAATATTTACTCGAAAACCACAGAGGATGAACCAAAATGAAAGTGAAAGAGATGAGCCCTTCTAGGAACTCCCGTACCGTACTCCACTTCCACTCTGCTCCACTACGAAGACAAGTGAGGATGGATGGAGGATGAAGTTGACAACGATATTCCCTTTTTCCAAGGACTTCAACCCCATCATGTTTTATCAGTATTTAATCAGTTCTCGCAGAAAAAAAGACGTAATCAGTCAGAAATTCAGTTTACGTTCAGTGAGGTGAGTGAGCAAATGGCATACTTTGAAACTACCAAAAAAGTTAGTAACATGTGCATCAACCTGTTCTAATTTACTAATGCTTAGTGTAATTTTCTCCTCTTGTGGAGATGATCTCTAGTAGTACCAATGTTTGGTACAAAAAAGTACGAATATATATGTTTTCGAAGTGACTTTATTTGTAAGATAAATATTTATTCTGGTCTGTATACAAAGTAGGTTAGGTTAGTTTAGAATTAATGTCAGCCTAATTTACTCTGGACAGTAACATACCAATTGCAACTTTTACTTTAATACAAAGATTTATTTTTAGGATGACAAGGTATTTCTGAAGAAAAAGACTGTGTATGGAAATACGGTGCTGTGAACTGTGACTACCTGTAATTGGGATAATGCAATTTTCTAAACAAAAAATATGCATAAATACAATAGGTACATAATTTATTGCAATGCACTATTCACAATAAAAAAAATACTAAAAGTACCATGATCAAAACCTTCAGTGCTGCATTTTCCACCATGTGCAAATAAAGAGGAGCTTCCTTGCAAAAAAAGTGGAGTTGATCTTGCGTTGTCACCCTCTGAAACTCCCATATCTTACAGGCAGCCACCCACCCGCCGGTTGAATGAATGGGACGGGCAATAAATCTCTTTTTTTTCAACGAAAGTGAAAAGCATTTTATATTAATCCCCTTCCTTTTCACGAAAGTGGAATCATATTAATAAAATCATGAAGAGGATGGCAAAATTTTTCTTTCACATAGTCATTTCCACTTTCTCTTCGCTTTCACTAGAGGATCGAGAAAGGATCTTTTTGATGATGTGTAAGAGTGCAGCCGAAAGAAGAAAAAAACACTGTTCCGCCGACGCCATCCATCACTTGTCACCCTCTTAAATTGAAACAATTGTTGTTGAGATAAGAAACGGAGAGGAAGACTACCTCTATGATGTCTGTCTCCAAGAACGCGAGGTTGAGGAAATTGTCTACTTTTTCATTTGATAGATACTTTGTTGCATTTGAAAAAATGTATGCAATGGCAATACTATTCGGCAGAATTCCTTTCGGAGTTTTCCCTACAACGCTTTCACCAATAAAGAAAGCTGTGTATGCCAAGGGAAAGAAATAACTGTCATCAACAATGCCATTTCCTTCAACGGCAAGATCAAATTTTGACCGGTTACAGGTTTCAATGGAGTAGGTAAAGTGCAATCATTCCCTGTCATTGCCGACAGGATAAGTCCACTTTCTCCACCCGTATCCGTTATTGTCCGTCCTCTGCTTGCTTCGTCGGACAGCCAACGAAGGAGCTAAACCTGGTCAAATACTAAAGTAAAGAGCCATAAGTCTGTTTGCTAAACTACAGCTCATTCACGTTCCTTGAGGTAGGCTGAATGCAGCAGCAGTGGGCTTAGTGTAGTAGTGCTGTCTTCAGAGAAAGCGAACTTGGATTCTCGGTTGATTTATTGCACACTGTTACCAACATCTTTTTACTCCATTTGGATCCTCTTTTTTATTCCATTCCAAGGTCGGAATTTCTGAATTACAAAACTTTTTTCCTATTACAATTCTCATAACTATTGCTATCGACTAGGATCAGCATCAGAAAGTGCTGTTACCACCACTGCCATTCATCTTCTAAGGTGAAAGGACCTAAACATTCTGGCAAGGCGGGCATCCTATCACCAATTCCTAATCCTGTCACCCACACACAGTTCCTTGTGGTGTAGGATTGGAACATGGTAATCTTCAGCAAAGTTTGCATTAATGGGAGCTCTGCGACACGTTGGTTCAAATTAAACTTATCTAAAAGACATTTCCTTCCGGGTGCTACGCAGTCTGCTACCCCATTTATTTTCGATCATTTGTAAATAATTGCCGAAAAAGCATATGGATCTGAGGTCACTAATCTGTTTGGCAACAGTGTGCGAATGAAAGGGAAAGTTGAAGCAGAGAACACGTCAGTTGATCTATTTGGTTGTAAGCTGGCTTTTGGTACAGGAAATCAAAAGTAACCCAGAAGGGCGGAACCGATTTAGCTGTTTAATTATGTGGGAAATGCTTAGTTTATTACTTCCGTGCATTTTAGAAAGCGCGATGAAATATGTACACGATTTCCCCTCCATTACAAAACCAGTTCTTCTTTTTACTTCAATTCAGCTCTATAAACGTGGAGAAGATGACGGAGAAAGGTGCCGGATATAAAACCAATGCTAGTGGAAGAGGGCAACACACTCTTCCTTCATGGAAAGAGTAAAAGCTGCGGTCACAGACAGGTGAGTGGATCTAATGCTTTCACAAATTAGTGGTTGCTCTCCTTCGTTCTAGTCTTTATACAGCAAAGGTAGAATATTTTTGGCTTCAGATCTCCAGAGAGTAGAGTGAAGTAGTTTTAACCGTTCTCCAGTTTTATATTGGAGTCGCTTTAAACTTTCATGAGATTTATATATGCCTAATGAGACCCATTTCCCAATCCCCACAAAATAATAGGATTTTATTCATGAAAAATGGAACGGATGGGAACGATTCTAAATGCAAAAATGCTTACCCCGACCGACATCAACAAGGCAAATACTTTATTATAGATCCATGAAAAATGCGAACCAGCAACATAGTTAGGTCGACCCGACTTGTTCCAGCATTATGGTTTCTTCTTCTAACCTCAACTACACATTGTTCCATAAGTTGGTGAAAGTGTAAGGAAGCAACCTCCATATAACATCAAGTCAGTCGCGTCGTATTCGTAACAGCTGCCACCAATTGCCACAAAAAGTAGTATTACAGTGACAAATTCTCGACCTAAACTTCAGGAACTGAATTCCCACTTTACGTCTACTCCCACTCTTGGGAGATTTCATTCCAAGGTCTGACATGGCATTAGAATATAAAATTGGAAAGAGTAGAATTTGTATGCAATTTATCCATGCCGAGTCTGGAGCTTGTTATACAACACAGCAACGGCTATGGCTGTCTAGGCGCTGACAGTTACGCTCTCTTCCTTAGTTTATGTTTTCACCATCAAAAGCAATGCATGGTAATTTTGTCAATTTGATAGCGTCGAACAAATCAAGTCCTTGTTGGTACTAAAAAGTTATTTTTAGTCCCAACCTTCCTGTGATTTACCTATATAATTGTATTTTTCAATATTCTTCTCTGTGGTATGTAAACGAGAATTAAATGAGCACTCTTTGCTTTTATCTACAACTCAATTCCATTCCTCTCGTCCCCCCTTTGATGACTTGACATGAAAGGACCACACCAGCAAGCAGTAAGTGCTTTTAGCATGATGGCATTGAAATTTGCTCAGACACAATTCAATTAAAACTCCACTTTACTTTGTATCAGGCGACACCACCATCATCACCACCACAGTCTAAACCGAATTTCCCTCTTCTGCTTTCACCCTATTGGAAACCGCGTCCTTCCCACAACAGTGAAAGCTAAAGTGTGTGATTGATAACAAAAATTTCATTCTGAACGAAGAAACTTTTGTTTTGCACACATACAACATGAACGAAGGGATCTAGCTACATGGAGTCAGTACACACAGGAAAGTTAAGTGAAGTAAGCTCAAAACCAGAATCGAGCATAAGCACTAGCTTAGAAAGAGAAAGTAAAGTTGGTCTGGTGGTACACAACACATTGGAGACTGCAATGGAGATACGGTAACGGTGGATGGATGGATGGAGAAAAGTGTGGATGGAAAGCAAGTGGAGTGGATTGAGATAGGGGTGGAAGAACTGTCATTGAAATATTGGAGGAGACTGATGGGCTCATTTCTCACACAGTCGGCAAGGCTAAGTGCGCGTCCAACTTGGAGACAACGGATATCAATTTAACAACTAAACTGTGAGCCTAACTTAACTCGCTCCACACGAATTATTCTCAGGTTTCCCACTCTCTTGTCAAACTAACTCAAGAACTTTAGCTCCTTCTTCTTCACAGACTCAACTTTCTCCAACTTTCACTGGCGGATTAGTCTTGTAATTTAGCTAATACGACTAGCTGTTATGAAACAGTCAAGTGCAGTAACGACTGCAGGTGCTGGGAGGGAAATGGGGTAGGAAGAAACAAAACAAGATTAATGCCGAAATGACAATGGGACTTTCACTTTCTAACTTTCACACGCCGTTTTCATAAAGCAATTTAAATATCCCCTGGATTTAAAGTTTCCTTCGACGTCAATGAGTGCACGGGACATAATTTGCAATCGATGCCCTATACAGTCTTCGCTTTCCAAAACTCTCGCAAACTTGAATGATCTCTTCGAGAATATAAGGGACATACAACAAACGGATTCTCACCCTCTATTTAGTTTGCAAAGCCATCCTTGACATTTTGCCTACTTGCTATTTTTAACTCTCTTGTTAGTCAGTTAACTACTGACTAACAAGCAGTGAGATAGAGCTGGAGAAACGAAGAAAGTATGGGACGGGATAAATACAATTTTATTATGCTTTAGTCTTTAAATAATTCTTGTTCTGAAGTCTGTCTTTATTGTACTCTTCTCCAATCTGCTCACAGCGGTCAGCTTCATTTAGCTTTGAAATTTCGCCGACTGAGAAGAGAAGAGGCGGAAGGTATGGAAGCTAAGCTGAAGCTTGAGGGAAAACTCCCAAGAGCTCCTAAATCCATTTCAATTTTGCAATAGTATTCTATAAGCAACCCCTTCATTTCGTGAAAATATATTCCTCTTGTCTTACTCGTGGACTTTGTTGTCTTTCCCTGCCACTAATATTACGTTTTATTCTGTTGAATTTATTGCATGAATATGCAAAGTGAAAACCCTTACCTGCCTTGTATGTATGGCTTAACCTGGAGTTAGGTTTTAATGAAGGAAAGACAGAGCCCGGGTAAAGACCAATTCAAGGGAGGAACTCCGTTCTTCTGATGAAATCAATCTGGGCCACCTCCTACACACGCCTTGTAGCACCTAACCCTAACTAGATTTTGTGACCTGATGCCGTATCCCATTAAAATAGATACGACGATACGGTGAAAGTAAATATGAACACACCGACTTTAATTTAGTTTGTTCATATAGCGTAAGTTTTGTATATCCAATTCCCTTTCAATCTGAATCGAAAACGGATCAGAAGAATCTAATGCATGAGATTAACTCATTATCTAAGTGCGTATGAGGAACTTGAGCCTGGTGTTTTTTTACTTTTACTTGCCATTCTCGATTCAGGATCAAGGAAACTTCAATGTTTAATGTACTTAGCATTACTTATAGTCATCATCATTTTGGATTTGGGTCATGAAAAACGTATTAAAAATGTATAAGAACACTTCCTCTTTGTTGTTGACTTCGTTGGAAAAAAGATGTTATTTCGAAATCCCTAGATTGGATCGAGTTCCGCTAATGTGTCGAAATTATCTAGACTGATATAACCCTATTGCAAATTAAATCTAACGAAGCTATCTTCTGTAACAACCTCGCAGGCAGTGGGCAGATTACTTGAGACGAGAAGGCCTCGTCAGGTATACATAAAGTAAAGGGCATGAAAAGTGAATTGCGTTTTACTTTCTTCCTGTTCGTCACATTCTCTTTATGTAAGATGAGAAGTTGTTCATTGTCAAATTGAGTTGTGAACACTCTTTTATTAATACTTAAATTGTTAATACTTTTCATCATTAGTTAGTTTCTCCTCTTTGTGTACCAACATCGACATTTCATTTTCCTATTTTCACTAATGGAAATTGAATTATGGTGAGCTGTCTTATCTTCAAAGCGGAACACTACGTAACGAAAATACGCCATTACCAAACCAGCAGCACATTTCATTTTCATTACAAAGTTTCACTGCCGAAATGTATTTTCTATTCACAACAACAAGGCCGGTGAAAGTTGAAAGGAGTCAAACTTTTTCAATTTTGTAGTAGAATAAAAGCTGTGGAATTAATAGGAAAATAAGATAACGAGGAAATGGGAAATTAATTTTCAGTCATGCAATTTTCATTTCTCACCTCAAGGAAAATGAAATTTTTTTCTAAGAGAATTAGATTGCAAAAGTTTTACATATAAGAGTTAAAATGAAAAGTACGGTACATGCTAAACAACCAAAGATAGAGTTGAGCCCGAAAAAGTTTACCAAGATCTGAACTGGTCCATTGTAATTACATACAAGAATGAATACATGGCTCTCTTTCGAATGCGATTTTGTTTAAGTTCATCAAGCATAAACGAATCGGGCTATACGACATTCGACTATTTACTTTCACCTTCTCAAGACACGACGCGTAGTAGTAGGCCCCCAATCCAGCGACTGTCATCCAGAAATTTGGTAGTAGTAAAGTATAAAGTAGTGAAGACAGGATCGTCCGGGACGAGAAAGTTCAGTCTCATTTCCATTAATCATTATGAAGGGAAGTGAAGGCCGGAATTCATATCTTCTAGCCTTAAGTTGCTAAACTAGTGATAACCACCCTAGCTCATGCTTGCAGCTAGACTTCTAGCTTCCATCTTTCTATAATAGGACAATGTTGCTTTTGCTGGTGGTGTTCGGTTCATTTCATATGTATGCAAATTTATCGTTCCATTCAAGCTGGATACACAATATCGAACTGTTTTACTTTAACAAATAGGGTTTAAGGGATAATTGCATTCCTTGCATGTAATCATGAGACACAAATGTTAATTTAAGAAATGAAACTGAACTATGAGTAAAGAAGTTTGAAAGTTGTCAATAAAGTCTATTATTATTTAAAGTTATTTTTTGCATTGTTGCGGGTGACGTGTAGTGGCTGTTGGTGGTGAAAGTGGTTCTACTTCCCAAGTGTAAGTAACTTCCGTTCCATTTACATCTGCGAGAGGAAAGTATTGTTCGCTTAAATAGACTTCGTTTTAGATCACTTTTCTTCAACGGTAACTTCATGCCTCTCTTATCTCGAAATCGTTCGTTTCCCGTCTTTCATATGGACCATGAATCGAATCAATCATTTTAACTAGCGGATGCAGTCCAAGCGTTGTGTGAACAACATTTCTGTCAAAAGAGAAAGCGAATCTACCGTACATGCTCAAAGGATATGTATTATTGCCGTGTAGTGTGACTGATGTACGACCATTTTGCTCTGTTTGGTGTATAGGTAACGACGCAAGCCATGAGTGACTTTCTCCAATGCTTTCTCTCAGTAACTTGAAAGAGAAAGAGGACATTGGAAATGAGAAAAAGAGTCGGGTCGTTAAGTCCATAATTCCCTGAGTGTGAAAAGAATCCTTTGATATTTGAAGCCCTGTTCGCAATAAAGAAGACGCTGACAATGTACCTAGAGGAATAGAGTTGATAAGCCTCCTAAGCACAAAAGCAATAAGTAGTAACACAGAAAATCCCTCCTGTGTAATAAACGAAATGATTGTACACTACTTTTGCGGCTGTTATTTAATGGAAGTGCACGATCTCTTTTAAAAGACACACAAGCAGCTTAATTGCATAATGGATATTCCAACCACACCCTCTTTAGGATTCTGAAATAAAGTCAATACGCACAAAGTTGAGGGAAAAAGAGAACTTGAACTTCCAGAGAAAGATGGGACAGTGCCCTTGCATGAAAAGTTCTCACATCGAAATTTGCCAAGTGTAATAACATAAATGACCAAAAATGCGATTTAGTTTTTAGCATAGATCTTGGAGGCAAGGCATAGGCCGGCCGGCAAAGTTTGTAAAAGCAAAGTACACCCCTGATGGCCGCAAAGGCGACCGACCGGGTCTGACAAAGTGAACAACGAATTCATCAGGAGTTTCCATGAGGATGTGAGATTTTTATTTCATATCCAAGGATGGTCTTGGTACATTTAGACTTTTCGAGGACCGCTTGGGACTTTTTTCTGCCCTTTGTTATTTTGAGGTCAAAGTCAAAAGTAAAAGATATGGCTCAGACCAGCGACTTCGTTTACACAACGGATCGGTCCAAAGTGACCATCAACTTCATTAACAACACTGTTACCG
>JAQIWU010000150.1:0-35440 GCA_034696445.1 Isotomiella minor
TGGTTGACATAGAACGATTATGTAATCGTTTGGTAAATACAGAGCTTGCTGCTCCAGCCCCTGTTTCCTGTTATTCTATCCTTGTAACTTTCCTAAATTCAGTAAAGCGTTTGCTGTCCTTCTTTCCCTTTATCAATGCGGTTTGGTTACGTTGGGCAATGCTGAGGTACAGAGATAGCATCTATTGGCAGCTTCCCCCTCCCGCTGCTTTCTCCTATGCTCCTTGACATCAATCCAATATCTTCCTACTCAAGCCTCCTCAATCCCCTCCTTTCTTTCCCTGTCGTCATCTTGTCATGCTTTCCTTCCCGTAAGTCGGTCGCTTTGGTACTATGGTAATATTCAACAGCAAAAAAGGCATTACAATATTAAAAGGAGTGTTACTTTGGCCCGCCTCTTATCTCTCACTTAAGTGGCACAAGTGAAGTTATTGCCCAACAATCTAACCACGTTTTAAAAGTTGTGCTGTACGTACAGGTACATATTTTCACCTTAGTAGTTGCATCTCATCATATGGTAGTGGCGAGTGATATGAAATTACCACTACAGAAGACTCTTTTGTAGCTTTCATTTTATTGAAGTGACTTGTAGTAAATTATGTATGCGAATATCTCAACCGTCACATCCCACTTCCATTTGCTTTCACTTTCACCTAGACTCCCCTTCCTTTCCCTTCTTCACTTGTATTGTGTGGATAAACAAATCCGTTAATCCTTCTCTCCTTCTCTTGAAGGGTGGAAGAAAAGGGAGTCAAGGAGAAGGAGGAATTTTGAGCTAATAATGATTCCTTACACAGGCGGATACTTAAGTAACCATCCTCGACGGAATACATCAAATTGGATTGGGTATGACACCATGGTTGAGTTTGACATCAGCAAAGTATCATGTGCCCATGCCTTCCTCCAGCCACATACACTCTTCATCCTCTTGAGAGAATAAATGGGCAATTATTTCCCCACCAATAAATCACTGCTGGATTTCTTTGATACATTGGATCCTATGGAAATGACAGAAATGGCTGCTCTCTGCCCTCAAACTCTCTCTTTCTCTGCTTTCTTCTTCCCATACACACACATGGCTCATTGGCTGACTGCTCGCTTGCAATAAAATTTGTGTTTTATTGCAATTTGCCAGAGGACGCTTTACTTCCGTCTTCTGTACTTATGCTGAACCATAGTGATAGACAAAGCGACATCCTGCCAATTTACCTTTCTCATTACCCTGCACAATGAACAATCAAAAACTTGCAGTTAAATTGCAATCATCCTCCACTTAAGTCTCCCTTTACAATTTTCTGAAGTGCCGTAGTAGCTTGACTTTGATTTAAACACTTTCCTAATTTATAGGCCATTCTTTTTTCATGGCCTTTGCCTCATGGATTCAGATCCCATTCACCACTACTGTTCCCTAATGTTTGAGAGAGTCTGCCTTATTGGGCTGAACTAATATAAATGTCAAAACTGTGCAAGAACCTGTCAAAATGTTGAACGCCGATTCTTGCTTCTCCATCTTCTCCGCTCTTTCGAGTGCTTCTAGCACGGCCCCTGCTATTTCCCCAGTCACATCATCACCCAAAAGCTTATAATTTTATCTAAAATTACAGAAAGCCCAAGGCGCTTTGACACTGTTATTGGACCCTTTTGTTATTTCCTCGGGGGCTAGCTTTGAAAAAGTATGTTACGAGTGACTGAATGTTTGGTAACATAACCAAATAAAACCGATACAATAACAGTTGAAAAAACCTATTGAGCTATAATGGAAAGTACCTTTGTGACAGACTGTAGGCTTAAGAAATGCGATGGAAACACAAACGTATTAAGAACGTGACAACTTTCTGTACTTCTTAGGTATAGCGTATCTAAAAAAATGTATGATCGTATGCATGCATGATAAGGACGATGATACCAAGAAGTAGTAAGTTAAACTATCTAAGCAGGTAAATAACTTAGCTCAAGCTTGGCTTGTTTAGTTTAGACCAACTTCGTCCAACCACCCAAGCGGAGAGAGAGAAAACGATAGAGGGAAAGTGAAAGAAAGTAGGTTCCTACATGAGAATATGAGATCAGTGCGGATCAGATCAATAGCTAACTTTGCTTTTACTGAATTGAAGCGAATAAAAGTTATCATGCATACCCAACCAAACTTCAACGTATCCTTTTGTCGCACCTTTACTTCACCTAGAAAGCCATGAATGAGTGAAGTTATTCATTGCTCTCTCACGCTGCCTCATCTGCCACGCTTTCTCCACTTTTAACATCTTAAATCCCACTATCAGACGAGGCAACACCACCAGGCACTACCTGCAAGCAACAAGGATTAACTCCTGACAGCTCAAACAACCGCACACTGATAAGTATGTAAAGTAGTTTACAGAGAAACAAGACGGTACAGTTGAGGAATTAAAAAGTAAGTGGGTGGTAAAAACTTTGATCCATTATCGACATTTGTATTTCAATACAATTTCTCCTTGGGAGAAGCTACGCCGTTCATTGTCTCATTTTGTACCAATGGAGAAATGTTTCCCAAAGGTATTATTGAACACTTTTTAAAGAAGGAATTAATTCTGCCATCACTTTGGTTTCCAAAGGATAATTTTGTTACCTACTCTTCCCTCCACACCGATTTTCCGAATCCCAGTGTTTATGGACTGGAGATGTTCATTTTTTCTTAAATTAAATTGACGGCAGTAATTTGTGTAAGGAATAAAGCTTTTACATTAATCAAAGTGAGCCAATGTCTTCAGCTCAACAAGCAGTTTTTGGGGATGGAGTTGTGGGGAGAATGTGGAATGGACCACAAAGAATGAATGGAGTACTTGACTTTTTATGCTTGACTTGAACAATCCTTCCTGCTTTCCTTCCTGCCTTGCTGTTGCCTTTGGCTTTGCCTTGTTACGCCTTTGTCAACTTGATTTGACCCAAGCAAAGCAAGCCGAATGAAAAATGAGATATTATTGTTACTACGAGTGAGCCTTTTGTGATATGTATTGCCTTTCCTGGCTGATCGGGATTTCCCTTCATCTCATCTCTCTCTCTACCCACCATACATGCGGTTAACTTAAGGGTCTCATATTATTGAATGGGGTGACAGTGAGAGTGAGTGGATTGGATTGCAATGCTTTACAGCAATGAAACTTGAGCCAGAGATTAAGCAGATTAAAGTGAAGCAGAGCAAAGGCCTCCTCTCATGCCCTTGTCATCACATCACCAGTAAACACACAATACACGGTTGTAAGGGCCCTGTCCTCCACGCTTTAGATCGAACTATGTCTCTGAAGTGAAAAAAGTAGCCACTTCAAGGCAGGAGTTAGTCACTTCACTTTTACAAAGCCTCCGAGTTAGTCAGACACCAAGTCTCCTTTCCTTTGAATACTAATCGCTACAACCACAGCAATAAAAATAATCCTCTTATCGGATTACATCCTACAAACACGTCCAAAGAATAACAAAGTGTCACGTTACACTCATCATTACATTTCACCACTCACCACCCTACGTTTTTACAAATGACTTTCACCTTTTTGTGAAGTTTTTAAAAAACAAATTACTGAAATTTAGTACGAAACAAACTGATTATAAAAATGACACTTTTGGGCAAATTATTTCGTCCTTGGGGTGAAAGCATTACAGTTTCTGCTGCAACTAATGCAGACGATGAAATTGACGTTGGTGAAAGTGACGAAGGTAGTGAAGAAAAGATACAAATCGCTTGCATAAAGAAAGAGGAAAGCGTTCACCATGAAATTGGCCACCATTACCATCACAACAGCTATTTTCGCAATCAACACGGCTGTCAATTGGTACTTCAGAATGGCACAGAGAAGAATAAGAAGAGCAAAAGAGAAGCAGAGGTTAAGGAAAAGAATAACAACAGAAGAAATGCCCAACACTGTGACTATCAAAGTGAGAAAGAATTACTCAACGGGGATAGTCGTGACAATGATAATTCATCCAACTTACCTCATGAGGTTGGAAAAGTCTCGACCATTTCCAACTCTCGTTCAAGCTCTTGTGAAAACAGGGAACAATTGCGGAGAAAGTTGAAGAGGAGGAGAACAGTAGCAATTACCAGTGAGGATGAGACTGAAATTAAAGAACCTCGACACAGTATTTCCAACAACAACCATCGTCACCGCCATCATAAACATGAAAATATTCATCAAATAAAACGAGATGTTCCGGACGAAGGGTCCTCCATGTTGGTATCCTCATTGTCTCAGTCTACCCCAATCTCATCTCCTTCCTCTACATCTTCGTTCCTTCTGCCTACTCATCCGTCGTTGCCTTTACCACAGCAGGACGTGTCATCTGGACAATATTCAGTGGATCCTCTTTTTCTTAATTCACCTGCTGCGATCAACAGTTTGGCAAACTTGTCAAGGAGCGAGCTTACAGCGATGGGCCTCCTCCCTTCTGAACCTCATCACAACGTGCATAAAGTCAAACGACAAAGGCCCAAACGTTTCCATTGCCCCCATTGTCAGGTTGCTTTTTCAAACAATGGACAATTGAGAGGACACATCAGGATACATACAGGTAATTTCTGATTCATATTTTTTAGTAGCATTCACAAAATAGTATCCTTGTCTACAATACAATTTCCCTCTATATGTCACAGGAGAGAGACCCTTCACATGCGAACAGGATGGGTGTGGTAAAAGTTTTACCAGAAATGAGGAGTTAACTCGGCATAGAAGAATTCATTCAGGTAATTAAAATCCTCATAAGATTTTTGTAGCTACTCGCACCCTATCTAAATAATATTCAAATCTTCTATCCATTGTTAGGCTTGAGACCTTTTCCTTGTACGTACTGTGGCAAGAAGTTTGGGAGGAAGGATCACTTGAAAAAGCATACAAGAACGCATCAGCGACCCATGGTGTTCAGCATGGGGCTCGGGATGGGGATGGGGATGAACATGGCGAGCATGAACATGAGTTTGGGAATGGGGATGGAAGTCATAGGTGCTGGTGAAAGCAGGAATCCTTTCTACAACCCATTTTCATCATCCATCCCTTCACCCTCGTCATCCCTTCTTGAATTGACGCATCATTCCCATCATCATCATCACCACCACATCCCTGTTCCTACCACTTCTATTTCCTCCCCTTCTGTCCTTGTTGCCCAACCCTCCTTCGGACTGCCTTTTGTTCTCAACGTGCCTCCTCCTTCTCGACACAACCACCATGGCCACGGGACTCATTTTTAATTCTCATGTGACCACGATCTCAAACATCACACAACACAACCTTAATTCAAATCAATATCAATGAGGGTTCCCCCTTTTCATCCAAAGTATTACACATGTGGTTTGTTATTACAGTACTATGAACTACTCCCCTTTCCCCTGTGCTACAATGAAGAGAACTTTGACTTTCACATAGGGCTGAGGGCCTGAACAGTAGAACCAAGTTGGAGCACGAGCAATAGATAATTTGGCCTTCCCCACTTTATAGTACCAAGTATGACATCGACATCCACTCGTAGTGAATGTAACTGTAAACAATAGTGGTCGACTTTATCATGAAAGCCTTTCGAAAAAAGACAAGACTGAAATGAAATTAAATGCAAATACTTAGGCTAGAATTCAATAAGTGCCATAGTCTGTGCATATCATTCTACATGTAAACATTAAAATAAGCCGTACTTAACTTGTTAATAGTTTACTACTTATAAGCCAACCGGAAATAAAGATTTGTAAAATCAAAATCACAATGAGCAATGAGTTTTTCAATTATACTGACCAGCGTCTACAGACTTTCTTCTGGACTAAAGAAACAATACAAATGCCCTCAACTTTCTAAAAAAAAAAATTCCTTGAATTTCAATCTCAGTTCCTGTTGTTGAGGTTGAGGCACATAGCTAATTGAATTGGATCCTTAGGCTATTAAATCGCGCCTTTCCTTTTCTAATTAGGAGCTTCCAGCATCAACAGCTCGCATCCATTAACTTTTCCCTCTTTTGATTCCGGCGTATGGATGGATGATACGAGGGTTGGAGTTGGAATATTCATGAGATGCATGCTATAGATATTCATGAGAATGGGACACTTGGGGGACACATTATTATTTCTCACCCTTTTGACAGTGAAATCATGCTCTTGCTCCAAGTTTCCACTTCCGTAGATAAAACGATAAAGCAAATAGACGATCTGCCCTTCAGCCCATGTCATGGTTGCAGGCAGATGCACCCTATTTTTCTCTTCTGCACGCCATGCCTATAATAATGCTACATCATTGTCATCCACGCTTTCTCCATTGCCACTGCATGTGTATTGGGATTGTTTTATGCAACCAGCAGCTTCTATACGTTGCGGAGTTGTAAAATGTCTCTTGTAAACAGGAGACGACACAACGTAGGTAACATCGTTTCAGCTAATTACAAAATAAAGACTAAAAATGGAAGGAAAACAAATTAGGAAACAAAGTTAAAGCCAGAGAAGTAACCAGTTGAAAATTTAGGTTACAAAAGAAATCAAAAGTGCTTTATTTAGTCTCTATCTCTGAGCACACTGCTTTCGTCGACATACATTGCATTGAAAGAAGGTTAAAGAAAAAGCGTGTCATTGCTTTTTGCATTATTCTTCTGAATTTATTCATGCTAAACAATAGTGTTTGAGTCAAAGGGCTTGTCCATTCAGTTCAGACTCAACCTCGTTATCCAGACCCGTTGTAGAAATCTGAAAATGGATTCTCAAGTAACCCCTGAGTCGTTTCGTAGGTTATTCCTCTCCTCTTGTCGTTTTCAAATGTCATTTCATACCATGTCCTTTGGGACAAACATGACGTGAACATATATTATGAAGGGTAGGTTACCCACGTATATAACATGACAGTCAAAGTGAAAACTGAAGAGGCATTTTAGTCGAACTCCTTTCAGGACAGGGGCACATATCAACTTTTAAAATATTTTATGAATCTACTTCTTACTTGGATTGGCACCTTTTGTGCCATGATACCGACACCACTACCAACCAATTGTCAACAAAAATATTATGTACATTAAGAAGAGAAGCCGATAGAGCGGCTGCTCTTGACTTTTTGTATGTCGACTTGTTCTGCCTTTGTGTTGTATTGTTTCATTTGGGTTTTTCAACTTTGACTTTTGTGGTGTAGCGGTTTTGTTGCGCCCAAGTCAAAGCTTGTTAACCATTGTTACTTGACGTCAATTCAGAGTGAGGAAGGACTTATGAATGAGAATGAATGGGTGCTTATGAAGAAATTTATTAAATGGAGCAAGATTTGTAAGTCACTTTTTCGGCAATGCCAAGTCAAGAGGGTGCGCTCCACCCACTCATCCTCACCTTCCCTTTTATTCCCTTCCTCTCTGCCACCGATAATGAAGGATCGTAAACCTTGTAGCATGAATAGAGGAACCCAATACTCATGTCTTCTTCTTTGACAAGACACTTGAGTCAGAGTAGAAAGAAAGAAAGAAAGAAAGGGAGCATACGAAGTGCCGACAAAACCAAAAGCAGAGCACCCAAACCATAGAGAAACCTATGAGGCAAAACCATCTTGTCATGAAAACAACAAACTTCTGTTCGTGTAACACCTTTCCAAAGGGAAAAGAGTGACAAATGAGGAGAAAGTTGTAAATGAAGGCTTTTATTTATTCCTTTCGTTTTATCAACACAAAAGATGTAATCCAATCCGTTGGCAACCGTTTTATTAGCAAATTATTCACTTTGTTCATTTCCAAATTTTTTCCAAAGCTGAACCTTCCAACTTTTAGACCCTTGAGAATATATTTTTGGTGTGGGACATGAAGCATATAAAGCTGCAATGATGTAATGAATGTGACCCATTGACTATTTGCGAAAAAAGTAGACGGAAATTTTCTCCGTGTGTGGCAGAAAGAAGTATCGAATGAATGAATGCATGACATTAGTTTGTAGCTACAAAAAACTCACTGAAGCTTTTGTAAAATGAAAATAGAGGATGTACAACAACAACAACGGAGGCAGAAGAGGAGGAAACTGCAAGAGTATTACTGCTCTCCATTGATTGATCTATTCTCATTTGTCAGTCACGCTTCACACTTTAATCAATCATGGATTTACCAATATTTTCCACTTTCAAAGAAAGAAGGAGAGGCAGACAATTACAATTACTCATTGGGTTCATTCCAGATTTTGTACACTTTATTTACGTGGCTAATTCCCTTGGATGTGTCATCTGTCCTCCTAAAGTGACTTTTTGAATTTGAGCCAATCTCAAGTGAAATGAGGTGCGAGGGAGTACAAGGATGCACACAATGCCCAAGAATTTATACTGACTCCAAAAGAAAAGAATCGTCAATAATGAGGCTTTCTCTCCATTCAACAAGTTCAAGTACCTAAACGACTCTCTCGTCCATGTGGTCCTGCAAAGGAATCAATGGGATGATCATGATGATCTGCTCCTATCTATTGTATAAAAAGCAAAAAGGGAGGATGAAAAAAGGTGCGTTATGGAAAGACGTTTTAGATTGAATGGGCTTAGCAATAATGGGATAAAATATGAATGAATTATTTCCACCCAAAAAGTATCCTATTTTTACATTCTTTGTATTCTGCATTTCCTAGTTTCATTTCTAAGTTGGTGGTCACATCACATGCATGCATGCATGGATGTCAATTGTAACAACTTTGGGGTACACGATAGATGGGGGACTTCATGTAGGAGTTTGCTTGCTTTTAAGAGTCTTCTTGTCTTATTGATGATATTATTGATGACACCCTATTGTTGACCAATATGCCAATATGTCAAAAAAAAAACACTTTTCCATATCCACATATGCATTCTTCTTCATTCACTGAATAGAGTACACATGGCTCGTTTAGATTGTAGTTAGTTATACCTTCTCGGTGGTCCAGGTCTCAGGTCATCCCCCTCATTGAAAGTCATACATGTTCGTTCAAAAGTCATATGAGATAGGCAACAATGAAAAAAAACAAACACACACAAATAAATGCCAATGAAGATCCTTGGGCACAATCCATGGCACATTTTTAATGAAATGTAGAAAAGACGGAATGGAGTTATCCTTTCTCAGCAGTCAGTCATGTCATACTTATCATGGAACGGGTGGTCATGGATGGACAGGACAATAGGACATTGACATTTGACCAAATAAATGCAATGCAACCAACCAAAAACAATGCTTTTTTTTGGGAGGAAGATATGATGGATGGATGGGGTGAACTTGAGACGATAGACAAATGCGGAGAGAGGTGATCAGCTGATAATTTGAGAGAGAGAGTGAAGGGCGCACAGTCCCAATCTGCTCTAGCCCCAGAAATGAACCACCAAACGAAAAAATAATAAAAAATTTCGAAAGTTGAGTCAGAGACAAGTGGATTGTTTCTCCAACCACCCCTCCTCATCTTCTATTCATCTTCCTCGTCAGGACAAGGAAGGGGCAGGTTGACTCGGGTAAGTGGAGTCTTATCATCATCACTTTTGGCAAGGTTAAACAAACACGGAGGTTATCGATGGTCTCGTGAAAGTTGTCTTTTGATTGAATCCATGGGGTTTTTGGGGATGTGTGCTAAAAACGTAATATTTTGACCTTGTAACAGGTCAAAGTTAATTTTAGTCATGGAGTTGGTGTGAGTTTCCGTGTAACAATCGTTGATGAGCGCTCGACAATGAGTCATGATTGGCCAAGAAGGGAACAAAATGTCAAGTACTTTGTGCTTCCGTTTGGCATGTCATTCCCATTTTCATTATTGGGTGATATAATTTACGTGGTTGGTGGTGGGGGTGTGTAGTTGTTTGTATAAATCAAGGTTAGCTAACATCTTGATGATTGTTTCTTACAGGAATGGATTAAAAAAAGGGCCCTCGTTGTCCTCCTATTTGTGGAATGGTAAAAATAACATCGTCTATGGCGAACCACAACTGTTGCAACTGGATCAAGTTAGCTATAATCATGAATTCATTGAGCGACGACGCCACACGACGACAGTGTATGACGAAGCCCTAAGGGTGTGACCCTACCTTGCATTCTACTCTTACCTGTCCAGAGGATGAGTCGACAGCGGCAAGTTTCTGAAGGGTATAGGTCGCGGAAGACCTCCCCTTCTTGCTTCTGTGAGTCTAGCATTCTGCACTCATGCATACAGGCGTTCAAAATTTGTTGCGAAATAAGATAAATGACAGTTTGGGTATTTTAATTGTACAGCGGATGTCTACTTTGGAGGGGATCGGAATTTGGTGCGGATGAACAACAGCTCACTGGGTCGGTCAGCTCCCAACATCTCTGTGTCCGCGGTAAGGAACAAATGTCCTTTTCAAAATGGGACGACATTTTGCTATCTTCTAGCTTATTTCTTTTATTTGGATACCAAACCAGCTCATTCTTTAAATTATGTCATATGAATTTGAAGCGTTAGAAAAAGGTTTACTAAATTTTGCTTTGAATATATGCAGTTGGTTTGGTGGCAACCTTCCTTTTCTGGCCTCGCTTGAGCTTTTAACAATAATATTTTATATTTAAATCTTAATTAATGAGTTTTAATGCGCTTAAAGAGTGACTTTGCTTGTCGTTTATAATACCTCCTGGATTATTACCGTTGTATTTTATTTTTGTACAGATAGTTAAATCGTTTCACCCTTGTGAAAGTACTCAAACCACGGTAATGCTAAAACGATAATTGCTTGCTGTAATTATCCTTGCTTTCTCCCGACCTTGACCTCAGGTTTGACGTTGACAGAACGATGGTGAGAGCTGGTTATGCTAGTGTTTGGGTTGACGACGGAAGAGGATCGGAGGAATTGAACCTTATTTCATTTCCTCAAACAAAGCTGGATGAATGGAGCGTGAGTGAAGTAAAGATAGCATCTTTGTGTTGTTCATTCATCAGAAAGAACCTGGTTCGTGGACAGTGTGCCAACGGGAAACTGTAAATGAATTTGGTTTTGATCATAGTCAAGCCATAAACGTTATCGTGGGTGGGCATCAATAATTATAGGGACGTGTGACATTTTCTTGATCCAGGGGGCTACATGCTTGGTCATAATTTCAATTTCAGCATTTCACGAAAACCTGCGATTACTTCTTTTTGCATCAAACACCTAATTTTAAATGACATACTTGGGATTAGAACGCAGTTCGGCCAAGATGATGGAAGAGAAAGCAGTGGAGCTATTTGTATTGTAACTTAATACTGCGTAATTTACTCGACGTTTTCACTCATTCTTGGATTGGGATGGAATGGAATGGAGGGGAACATAGGATTAAGGTTCGGAATTAGAGTTGCATTGATATATGAATGAGGGAGTCAGGGAAAGGGAAAGAGAAAGTGGCGACACCGCAGGGGAAATAGAAATCGAATGGCAGGAAGCATAGTAACAACTGCGTGACTATCCTTATAACCATATATCCGGCTATGCCCACTATCGGGTAATATGGATGTAGACTTCTCGCAGCCCAGCAACAGAATGCCGCTTTACTCAGACGGGTAAGTAGAAGGAGAGGAAGGTTGCGAGAAAGTAAAGTTGGGAGAAAGGGGAAAGCGAGCCTCTCTTTTTGTAATGTAGCGAGGATGGATGGATGGTTGTTGCAATAATCTCCGAACCAGCACATGGAATAGTGAAAGAAGAAAGTGGTGGGCGAGGGAGGGAATGGAAACAAGTGCACGAGTAAACTTGTCAAGTATGGACTTTCTTTTCTCTCCCTCCTCCACCCATACCTCCTTTCCTTTCCTTTTGGTTCTTCTGATGATGTGACATGGTATTGGATTACTCATTACACAGACCAGCATACAAGGAGAAAGAGAGAGTGAAAGAAGACTCTCTCTCTTCTTTCATCTCTTGTCCTATCTTTGTCCATACACAAACAAACACACACACTTAGTTTCCTCTTTTATTGTATTGTGCTTTTCGGGGATTCAATTCATTCTGTTCTAGTGGAAAGGAACAAATTGGGTGCAATGTCTACCTGTCCTTGCTTTTTTACCACTTGCCAGCCCAACAGTCCAGCGGGTCGTAAAATAAAATAAAGCCACTTCCAATCATACACTAAATAAAAGATAAAATAGGCTCTTTATACGTACACCAACCAGCTATTCATTCATCCATCCAACTATCTGTCCATCCATTTCCAACAAATACAAATTAGTTAATCTACTGACTCATGGATCTCTTTCAAACAAATCACTTCCCTCTGCTCCTTCTTTCCAACTAAATTGCCATACGAATTTGTTTCCGAACTTTGGTGGTGAACTCCAATTAATTTATAGTCATTTGTGTATGTGTGCTGACAACGGTGCTACATTACTATTAATTACTTCCCTCTCTAGTCGAGAGACGGAGACGTACTTGTCACGAGTACGACTGTTTAATTGAGTCATTATGGACCATGACTTTGTTGTGAAAATTCATAAGGTGAAAGTTGTTTGAGGCATATTTCAATGCCCAGTTTGTTGCAGTTATGTAGAATATGGCATCATTCAAATTCAAATCTTTCCTTGATAGCGTCTGTCAAAAATGTGTGCATTATTGATTAAATGCTCCTCGTGCTTCAAAGTTGGGGTGGTACTGGTGGGGATTACTCTGCATTGCAAGTCGGCATAAATATTTCGTTGACATACGAAATATATCGCACAAATAAGATATACGATCCTCAAGGAACACGTGAACAAAGGTAACTAATTTTAACTCCATTCGCTTAAGGTAGACTGTTATATTGCATTTCAAATGACTCATTTGAAATTCAAAGCATTATCAATGATCACTCAATCTGCTCATATAATTGAAGGGTTAGAGGCATTAAGTTGCTTCCATCAATTAAGTACTCGACGGCAATTCATCATCATCATGGATTACATACCGTACTGTTATTAACACAATAATTGTCCTTCTGACTAAATTCATTGAATCGTGTCTCATGTCACCCCAGTTCTGCATTCTATAAAAAGCTGGTTCAACTCGCGTCATATTGCATATGGCAGCAGTAAGGGCACGAGATAAAAAAAACCTTGATTACAATGGCTCAAATTAATTTGACAGTAAAATGAACGTGTCAGTGACTGATTAAAAGATTGGATGCAAGCCTGCTGTTGGAAATAGCAGAGGTGTCCTTATACAAAATACAAAGTATTGCCAGCTCCGATTGGATTAGGCTTGAGTTCAATTCGTGGTGATTTTAGAGTTGTATTTTGTATGACGCTATTTTAATTCGTCGTTCTCACCTTTCGTTTATTTGATCTCGATTTTGGCCCACTAGTCCGGTTGTTTAAAGAAAACTGATTCCGTCGATTTCCGTGTGGTATTTGTACATTTCCCACAGTCAGCTCGAGAAGGTTCGACCATTCCATAGTGTTAAACGATAATGCTACTATTAGGTAATTGCAGCTTAGCTTAAACCCGCGGATGGGTGGATGGATGGGTCACAGGTTTTTGTAATTATTCTAATTTTAAACCTGCAAATACAATTTTAGGCTGCTATCAGAAGGTTGTTGTTGTGCTTGGTTATCTAGGTTTGAACTCATTTTGCTGGATGCACTACAATGCAATTTGACCACAGGCATTACCCATCTGCTATCGGTTGCGGTCGGAGGTCATGGGATTTAATATATTCATTCTCACTTACTCGTCTACTTTTGTGTCTTGTCTGGGTGGAGAAAACCTGCTGACAATTTACACTTTGTTAGTTAATTGGTTGCGCTAATCTAATTGCCTATTTTATCTTCAATTCACGCAATGTGAGTTAGTCAATGACTTGTGTACAATTAGTCGGTTGAACACTGGGAGCCCGTGTAGTCGGGTAAAAGTAGCAAAAGTCTGGGTTTTATTCAAATCAGGCATTATATATTTGAGAGAGTGAGCCTGTCCCTTGTCGAGATACTGTAATTGCAAAAACTATAATATGCAGTCGTCAAGTGCACCATTGATGCAGGCATACGAGATCGATGTTGTACAAAGTTTGTAAGGGGGGAATGCATTGATAAGTGGGTGATGACGGGCTTAGTTATCAACAACCTGCGTACTCGTGTGGGGCTGTCACGTATCATTGGAAATGGAATGAGACTGACTTTTCACTTTATATCCCAGAACGAAGATTGTTACCAGCAAACTGTCATTATTATAAGATTAGTATGAATTTTGGGCAGCTTTTTTGTTATATTTTACACTTGCATCTCCACATTTTGGTTTACAATTTATTTTCAATCACTTCACCATGCTCACTACTACTCTCTCTTTTCGCACGTTGTTGAAATGTGATTCTTGGCAAGAAATTTTCTTGTGCTATGAATGAATGAAAAATGAGAGAAAGGCATCTTGGGAAAGTTGGTTACAAACAAAGTTGTCAAACATTGCAGTTAATAAACATCTCGGGGTCGTCAGTCGTGTAAATTTGCACACCACTCAAAGACTGATCGATGGATGATTGATTGAGGAGGGTTGTATGTATCAGTCGATAAGCAGAATACAAAATGTAGGTTAAATTACTTGTCGATACTTTGATTCGAAGCGGTTGAGCTTGGCATCCATAAGTGAAACTTCAATGAGTTGTTATTATCCTGATAGTTCTTGGACAGTCAGTGCCAAATAAATAATAATAATAAAAAATGCAGTGGAAGTGGAGTGCGCGTTCGCATCATTGGGTTCGGCTCTACCAACTTGGTTGAAGCAAAAAAGAGTTGAGGTGGTAAATATATGAGGATAATCCATTATGTTTTTCGCACGACGAAGGCACGGAGAAATGTGTGTGATGTAAATTATGAAGAGGGTATTTATGATGCATTGGCATACTGTTTATCTTTGTATCTCTATCACTGTCAATAGTTTGAACAAAAGTCGCTAAAATAAAAGAATTTGCAAGCGAAGACTGCGAGGCGAGAGATGGAATCGCTAGAGTTTTGAAGTTCATTCAGAAGATGAGATGAACTAGCCGCCTGTCTATAATCACTCGTCATCTCCGCGTGCTTCTGTTTAAAAAATTACACTGCACCAACTCCACTCTTTTAATCTGTCTCTCTAAAACTTCAAAATCTATTTATTGCTCACTTTTTTCAAGTGCAACGAGACAACGTCGCTGACAATTTGTTAAACTTCTCTACGTCTTGGTGTATTGGCGTATCCTCAAGAATCCATCCTTCATAATACATGCATTTTTTGTTACTTCACCATTGGCACTTTTGTACCCCTTGAACATAAAACGTATATCTATTATTAACTAACACACTCACTCACTCATCCACTCACTTTTTCCAATCTAATCTGTTCTTTCTTTTTTTATTGTATTTCTATTGGCAAGTGAGGCTCATATCCATCCAAGAGAACTTTTTTGTCAGAAAAGCTTTTTTTCAAGCCATGCCATATTTAGTTACTTGCAAAGCTTTCGTCATATTATTGAGTCTTACTCGTTGTTCTGCACCCCCCAAGGTGTCCACAATCACTATATCAATATCAAAGCGTGTGGCGTTCTTCCTCCTACAGAAAACGGATGGATTAAAACGGCATTGTCGTATTGTGATCATCAGTAGCGTGAAATATGGACAAAAATCGTGCTATTTATTGTCGTCATTGTCTTTCCTGAGAGTTCATTTGTCATGTGCTACACCTTGCTATCATTGAGACCCGATTTGGCTTTTGACAAGTGCAGCACAACCAGAATTGCTTGACACCATCAATGCTAATCAAAGTGAATGGCATTTTTTCGAGTGCATTCAATTAAATTGAATTAAAATCTTAAGAAGTGAGCCTTAAATGTTAAAGATCTCCAAAGATATTTTTCCTTTTATGTATGATCAGTGCCGTGCAACATAATGCAGTGGTCATTGTGTATCATTTCATAATTATAATCTGATACGCACAGCACGTACGAATAAGTGGTTTGCTGCAATCTGCAATGATGATGATCATTTTTGGATTTTAGTACATATCTGCACTTG
The DNA here is from genome assembly GCA_034696445.1 of Isotomiella minor. Taxonomy (NCBI): domain Eukaryota; kingdom Metazoa; phylum Arthropoda; class Collembola; order Entomobryomorpha; family Isotomidae; genus Isotomiella; species Isotomiella minor. The sequence goes on from JAQIWU010000150.1 coordinate 15,883, forward strand.
GTTTCGTCAAGTGAGTGGGGTTGTGATCAAATAATGTCTGAAGAATTGACCCTGAAGAATGGGATCATTCATCTGTGGGTACAATTGTTTTTTTTATTTTGTGTTATTTTTAATTTTGGAGTATTGAGCCCTTTGTGTAGACGACTATTATGTTCCCATTGAAAATTGATTGTCTTAAATCAAGTTTCTCAATTGGATTAAGACAGCGTTATTATTACTTTCACGTGGTTTTGAAGTCAGCAGAATTACCATTGCATGTATCAATGGAATTGAGTTGGGTTCGCCAACTCCAGCCACGGAAGTTGATATTCTAATAACTAGGCTCTAGACTCCAAAGGGAAATAAAGTTGGCCCACAGGTAGAACCGAATTGAGACATTCCCGGAACGAATTGCTTATGAAAAGATGACTGAGGTATTTCCTCGGCTGGCTTTCATTACATTCATTTGCAATAATAATTGTGAAACGATAATGACTCCCCTTAATGCCCAGTGTTTCGCAAATTCCTTCTAACATGCAATCCGTGGAATGCATTGTGTGATGGTTTCGTGGCATTTAGAACGGAACAATTAAAGGGAAAGTATGGTTACGAAGAAACTGCATTTGCCAGATAGGACGGTGGAAATGGCAACATTCTATCTTTGTTCAAGTTTTGAAATTGAACTAGGCTGGGCAAAGGATAAGAGAACTGCTCACATCAAAATCAAAGACAAAGCGTAGTTGGGGGAACTACAAAAAGTTGCAGGGAATTGAATAGGTATATTGCACTACGTTGCTTCTCATGGAGAACTTTTAAGAGAATTGCCTTCGTAAGATTGACTGGTTATTTGGCAATTGACAATCACTTTAGTTTCATCATACACAACGTCTTCCATGTTCAACGATGTATTTTGTCTTAAAATTTGGATTTGTTACTATACAGCTCTCATGCAGTTATCGTCTAGTCAACCGAGTCCTTCTCTTAGCAATAATGAGAGCGCTACCACTATTTCTACACATGCTTGCTCTGACCTCCTACATTGTCCACAAGTTCAACGTCAGGGTCAAACTTCTGGGGACTCTCGTGTCGCTACCCCTTTGGTTCCTTCTTCGAAGGAAAATAATGACACCAAGTCATCCGGTTCTAGCTCATCATGCCACTTGGAGGTTGTGTCCACCGGACTTCCCAGAAGTATCTCGGATACCAAAATACGTCAAGGAAGACCCAATCTAACCCTTCCCTTGCCCTCTGTCACCTCTTTGATGCATTTTAAGGTTGGAATCTACAATGATTGCGATATGCGCTTTTTGCATTAGTAGAACAGAGTGCATGGTTTCACTGCTTTGCTTTTGCGTGGTGACGGCGACTTGATGCACAGAGGGTTGCCCTTCGGTATAATATTACAGCTTATTTTATTTTCATTGTTTAAATCAGCGATGCTACCATCTTTTCCTAATCAGCGCTGTACTTACATCCTGCTAATTTTGTTTCGTTTTTCTTTGAATGTAGAAAGAGCTATGTTTGCCTCGACGGAGCAGCCGGGTCCAGGAGCACAGGAAGAGCTTAATTGCCAACACCTCTCCGACGCTACCGCCAAGATGTCACTCGCCAATAGGTAAAGTAATACATTATCTATCCACACTTCCAAAACCCGAAACTTCACTTTACCGTTTTGCTAGGTGGAAGTCCTCTCGACAGTCCGAGAATGTCGCCTAGTCAACACTTTGCATTTGCCACGGTGAAGAGAGCTACCGATGGGCGTCGGTGGTCCTTAGCGTCCTTACCATCGTCGGGCTATGGGACCACCCCTGGAAGTTCGACGGTGTCGGTATGTTCATAAGTAAACGACTCTTTTTGTAAGTCTAATTTACTCATCGGCAACTTTTTTTAGTCTCAATGTTCAAGTCAAGAACGGCTTCATCAACTCGTGAGGGACAACAATAATGGTGGTGCTCAAATGATGGAAGACCGAGTAGGGGGGAACTTGCCCCGCCACTTTTCTTCAAATGAAAGTAACCCTAGCTTAGAAGAAGACGGTCACAGGTCACCATTACTACGTCCTAGGTCACGCAGTCTTAGGTATGTACGACGTTTTTTCAGACTCCTGTCTTTTTCAGTTTTCGAACTCTGCGAATACATTTTTTGACTTTATTGTGTGATTATTGCCCTTTGAATATAATCAGTGAGGAAAGAAAAAAATCAGTGTAAAATCAAAAATCAAAGAAAAAATCGTATACAAGATCATCTTTATTAATTAGACTTAGTTCAGCTCCGTTCCGTGCTGTTCTTTGTGCAAATGAAATGAATGAGTTTGCATGTAAATCTTTACTTCTTTCGTGTCGTTATTTTTGTGCTATGCATGTATGAAGCCGAAATCGGAGTTACTAATTGCGGTTATTAACATAGGACCGTAATTGGAATGGACAAAGGAGTGTTATAGTTTGGTGCTAAAATATATGGATAAAAATAGATTGTGGTGATGGTAGAATTTGTAGCCTTTGTTGACGACAACGATGAGCAGGAGATAGTTGATTAGGGTAGTCTGTTTTTATCAATCTACATGATCACAAAGGGTTTTCCAAACAATAACACTCTATCACTTTTTAATGAATCTTTTGAACGGTGGAGTTTGGTAAAGGGTTACTGGTGTGCCTACGGTAGTAAATTAAGGATGCAATAATATTTTACTTAATTATTTGAATTCCTATTATTCACGCTGCCTTTCACAGTTTGGCTTGGTTATGCATTGCAACTTGCAGGTTAGCATACAAAACTGGACGAGAGCTAATTAGCTTGATTAATTAGACATAGCTTTAAATTTGAGAGTAGAGAATAGTAGTAGAAAAAGGAAACAATTGTCTGGATGTCAAAGAGCCTATTTCGTTGGTTGCCCCCGTCGAACAGCCTTTGTCTGGACAATTGCTTCGAATAGCCGCCCTAGTAGGATGTGATCCTAATAAAGCAAAATCATTCATGATTCCTTCTTGAAATTGCAGCAGCCCAATTCGGTCGCCGGTCATCGAGAACGAGATAATCTTGATGAACACGATGTATAAAGAGAGGTTTCCAAAGGTATGTCGCGTGCCTACCCAATTACTTGTGTACACTTTCACATCCATGATCTATCAACAATTAATGATAAATGAATAGGCCACCCAGCAAATGGAGGGTAAACTGAAGGGGTTCATTGAGGAGAACGAGACGCTGGAGAGTATGGGAGGCTACGATCAGTTGAGTCCAAATGCAATTGCCATCGCCCGTTTTGTGCATCACCAAGTCATTGAGATGGGAAGAGACTGTTTGCTGAAATCTCAAGAAAAATTAATTTCAAGTCGCTATTTTTATGAAATGAGCGAAAATCTTGAGCGGTTGCTTCATGAAACGAGGGAAAAGTCACCAGAAGCCGCCAGTTATTTGACTAACCTCGTCAAAAAACTTTTGATCATGGTCTCTCGCCCAGCACGATTACTTGAATGCCTCGAATTTGATCCTGAGGAGTTTTACCACTTGCTGGAGCAGGCTGAAGGACAAGCAAAAGTCACACAAGGAATGAAATCCGATATTCCTCAGTATATTATTGGCAAACTTGGACTCAATAGAGATCCTCTGGCAGGTGCGTATTATTGATTTTAGCATTGTCGTATTATCAAGACTATGTCAAACTGTTTCATTTTGTCTCCAGAACTCCATCAAGAGCTCACCTCGCACACTGAAGAATGCGGAGGCAGTGATTTTCCTCAAGTTGCTACTGCGGCAGACTCGGAGGACTGCGAACCATCGACGTCCGACTTAACAGAAGTTAAGGATGACAAATTGTCTAACAAGTTGCCATCTGAACAGGACTTCGAAGTGGTAAAGCTGATATCCAATGGAGCTTATGGTGCCGTTTATCTTGTCAGACATCGAGAAAATCGCCAACGCTTCGCAATGAAAAAAATAAACAAGCAAAATCTTGTGCTGAGGAATCAGGTTGAACAAGTTTTTGCTGAACGTGATATTATGAGTTTTACGGACAATCCCTTCGTCGTGAGCATGTACTGCACTTTTGAAACTAAGGTAAGCATTGACAATTTCCATTTCACTTTGTTTTGATATGATCGTTTTAATTTTTAACTTTGTTATCTTTACTCTTTAGAAACATTTGTGTCTGGTGATGGAGTTTGTGGAAGGCGGAGACTGCGCCAACTTGTTAAAGAACATGGGTCCGTTACCTCCAGACATGACTAGGTTTTATTTTGCCGAAACAGTATTAGCAGTGGAGTACCTCCATAGTTATGGAATTGTGCATCGTGATCTCAAACCAGACAAGTAAGCAATAGACCCATTAAAATAGACAAAAATAATTGGTTGTAAATAATGGACAATTTTTACAGTTTACTTATAACCGCTCTGGGTCACATCAAACTCACGGATTTTGGGTTGAGCAAAGTAGGATTGATGTCATGTAAGTTGTCCTCTACTGCATTCTAGTTGATTGTCCCCGTTCCTTCAATTGTTTTTGGATCATTCACAGTGGCCACCAATTTATATGAGGGATACATTGACCGAGAAACCCGACAGTTCTCTGATAAGCAGGTTTTTGGTACTCCAGAGTACATTGGTGAGTTACTGCAGCCAATTTAACTTTTTTTTTATTAAACTGGAAAACGTAATTGAGCACGTCTTGGTATGTCTACAGCACCGGAAGTGATATTGCGCCAAGGATACGGGAAACCTGTGGACTGGTGGGCCATGGGAATTATTTTGTACGAGTTCATTATAGGTTGTGTTCCATTCTTTGGGGATACTCCTGAAGAACTGTTTGCTCACACAGTTAACGGTAAGTTTAATCGAGGAGGCGAATATTTATCATTATTACACATCAATTTTGTTGAATTAGACGATATTGAGTGGCCTGCTGAAGATGATTGGCCTGTTGCAAAAGAAACCAAAGATCTCATTACCGCATTACTACAGCAATCTGCAAGAGATAGATTGGGCACCAGTGGAGCTCAAGAAGTGAAAGACCATATGTACTTTGACGGTTTGGACTGGAACTCTCTTTTACGTCAAAAAGTGGAGTTTGTGCCTAGTTTAGCTAGTGATGACGATACATCCTACTTCGACAGTAAGTTTGTTTGCTGTGATCCTCACTTTTTGCTCACGTTTTGCATACTTTCCAGGTCGGGTGGAACGATATCAGCACGAGCTGGACGTAGACACAGACGACACCGACGACTCTCCTTTGTTTGGTTTTTCCTCCTGTTCACATCGTTATCGCAAAACACAAGCTCGCACTCGTCTGGCTGAAGAGAGTATTGAGCGTCAAGATTCGAGTGGAACAGGAAGTGATGGATCAGTGGGAGGAGCGTGTTCGTCAAAGTGCAAGGATGTAGGGCTACCCCCTGCTGCAAATAAAGGAGACGACGACAGTGTTAAAACAATTACGTCGCTGGTATTAGCTACTCCCACAGCAGCGGCCTTAAAGTCAACAACCGTTAATACATTGAGCACTCCCGACTCATCACAGACGGAGAGTGACGAAGTGTCTCCTCAAGTCCCGAGACGCAGTAGAAGAGGCCATCACAGGGAAAGCTTACCTCGGTTCTCTATTTCAGCATCAAGTGCGGAGGCAATCATTACTGAAATGAGACTATCACAAAACGATCCCTCATCTGGCCTGTCTCACTCGGTTGACGAAGCGGACTCCTTCCATGGGCTTTCACCTCTGCATAAATCAACTCCTACTTCCACCTCGTTGACGGGAAAGAAAGGAGGACTTTACTCGCGCAATGTAGTCAAAAGTGCATCCGCATGTGGGCTTTCCTTGCAAATCCCTGAACAAGATCCATTGGCATTGTTGAACTCATTAAAACAGCAACAAGCAGTGCAGTCTCCAGGTGGGTCCAGCACAGCAAGTTCCAGAGACACTTCTCCTTGCCGTGAACTGTCGCCGCTGATTAACAGTTTGAAGCCTCCTATTATCCTTCGACGTGGTCCACAGGGTCTTGGATTTACTCTTCGCGCTATTCGAGTTTATTTTGGAGATACGAATGTGTATACAGTGCAGCACTTAGTCAAAGAAGTTGCTGAAGGTAGCCCTGCGTTTGAAGCTGGCCTTCGACCAGGAGACCTTATTACACAGGTTAGTATTTATTACACGTCACTACGTTTTATGGAAAATACAAGCTAAAGCTTTTTTTATTGTATAGGTTAATGGAGAGCCTACTCAAGGCCTTCTTCATACCCAGGTGCTACATTTATTAGTGTCCGGTGGAAATCAATTGACTCTCCGAGCCACCCCGTTGGAGAATACTTCAATACGATCTGGAGGTCGAAAAAGGGAGCCCGGTCAGTCAAAAATGGCTCATTCGCCGTTATTAAAATTCAGACGGGCCAAGAAGGACAGCACAGAAAAACGCAGGAAGTCCTTATTCTTGAAAACCCTTGCAGCAAAAAGAGTCCCTACAGAAATACAACATTTGAGATTGTCTTTGGGTAACTCTCCTCTCGCCTCAAGTAGAAGCTTTCAATCTCTCACACGATCAGTTGAAAATGTGCAACAACCAAGTTCCCCAACAACAATGACCTGCCGCTCCTCTCAATCTCCCCCACTGGCAAGAATTTTCTCCCTCTCCGACTCTCCAAACTCAACGGCGAACTCATCCCCGTCTAGTTCTCCGGGCTCTCCATTAGCTGACGGGCCTGCTGGTTCTTCTGGTCTGTTGGGACCACATTTTCAACGCCCATCGAGCCTGCATGGGTTGAAGCATAAGCTGCATCATCACCACCACCACACTTCTACTAAAACAATCCATTCACCTAATCGTCGAAAATCAGTCGGTCACATTCCGTTGAGCCCATTAGCCAGGACTCCTTCTCCTTCTCCAATCTCTTCTTCACCAACACGATCTCCTAGTCCACTAGCAGTAACGACAAAACAGTCAACAACCTCTTCGACCTCCGGCGGAATTTCTTTTGCTAATACAAGTACTCTTTCGCCCGCTTCTGTGTCTACTAAGAAACCTTTCAATCGTCCTAAAAATACAGAGCCTGGTTCTCCTCTCCTACGTAGAGCTCTCTCCCCGGATCGTCTCCATCCGCGGAACACCGAAGCCAAGGCAATCTCTCCTTTGTGTAATCCGGCACCAAAAGTTACTATTTCTTCCCCTCCAAAAGTTACCATAACTTCTCAGCCACCTCCCCAACCGCTTCAGTTGCAGACGACGTTCCCCTCTTCGGTTTCAAATCCGGCACCTCAGTCGATAGCATCCCAACAACATTCTGCTTTAGAGTCATCCCGACAAAGTAGGTCCCGCAAAGATGGAAGAGTGGAACAGGAAAACGACATTTGCATAAAGGCTTCTTTATCATTGGAGCCGGCATGTCACTCTGCTCCCATGTCCACAGTGACAATGAGTTTACCAAGAATAGCAGAAGAAAGAGATCTTCCAAAGGAGGAACATAGCGTGGAGCCTCAAACCCATCAACAGTCACTATGCTCGTCATCATCAACCAACATCGTTAGAAAGGTGGAAGCAATTTTACCAAAAGAGCAGAAGGAAGTCGTTTCGAGTCTTTCTCCCTTGGTAAAAAAGGAGAAAGACAAATCACAACCAGGCAAATCGGACGAGAAACAAGTCAAGTCAGGAGTTATTGCTAAACCACAAACTTCGTCTCCCCTCCCTTGGACAGAGGCGACGATCAATATTGCCCTTCAACAGAAATCTGCTTCTGCTTTCACTACTGTCACTTCCTATCCCAATTCTTCACATGGCACTAACACTACTACAACATCAACTGTCAAAATTTCACTAGTACCTGCAACTAACATCGCTACCACATCTACTACAACTGTGACTACAAGTAAAGTTTCTAAAGAAAAGGAGGCGCCAAAAAAGTCAAAGGAATCCTCAGCGTTAGGTTGGTTAAAGTCGAAAAAAGATGACAAAAAATCTCCTTAAGTGAGATTCAGAATGCACAACAATCGTCGTCGTTGTCATTGTCATGCTTACTAATTTTAAATCTACACATAAGAAGCAAACATGTAAACGTAAAGTCGCACCTGATTCAAATCCGATATACTCTTCGCTGTATCATTTTGTGTTTCAAAATTGTGATTTCAAGGATTGGTTGATATTGATTGATAGTAACCCTACATTGTATTCGACATGACCATGGGTCATGCATTTTTGATTCTCAATTATATTATTATTATTAACGAATGTGTGATAAGTTTTTGGTTTTGGAATCAATTAGGTCGACAAATAATCTTCAAGCGTCGTGCTCATTTCTTCTACTAATCCAATTATCAAGATGTGGTGATCCTTTGAAGTTCTGTGTTGCAGCCTGTAATAGTTTTGCGAATTACCAATGAAACATTGCTGACCTTTGTATGCACGCTTTGACGTTGCTGTTTGCAAAACAAAGTAGTACTTACCTATTTTAGCTAGCGTAATGCGAAAGACATTGTAAAAGAACAAATGCCAAATATTTTTTCAGACTATTTTGAGGTTGTGTGCAACGTACAATGTAGATTACTCGTACAAGGAAAATTAGACAAAAATATACGACCGTCATCATAATTTTAATTTCACATGGTCAGTTCGTTCTGGCCAGAGATTTATTGTTTGTTTGATTACGTATAGTTCTAGCTGACGAAACAGTTTTTAGGCTATTATTTTTTGTCTCACTGCGACAACCTTTGCTTATTGGGAAAATCTCTAGTAGTACTGATAATATTTATGAAATGTGCAAGGAACAATTGATGTCAATGCAACTAGTGGTAGGGGAAATATGAGAAAGTAAATTTCCGTCATTCTGTTGGTTCCATTGTTGTTTTAATTAGTGGAAGAGTCCTTAGTACCTTTGGTGAAAATATAGTTTTCATTAATGGCGGTAATGTTAAGTAACGCTTTTTCTTTCTGTAGTTCTTTCGTTAGGATTCGAATGTACTTATTTATTTTTATCTGCTTATTTTTTTCTAAACGTTAATTCATGTTTTTTTGTAACTTATCCTATTTGCTTTATGTATTAACCAGGAGCCATATATTTGTGTGTGGTTTCCAATGATTGTAACTCATTTCATTATTATTATTGTCACCTCGAGTATGTAAACGATATTGCCCGGAGAGGATCCAAAATTTAAATGAAAGAACCCGAGAATTTCCTTGGATCTCAATATTACTGTCTTTCTAAATTAGAGTTACGCATTCAAAATTATATTTTAAAAGTGAATGGTTAATTGAATGCAGTTCTTTTCCGCTTAGAAACCTGGAATCAGTCTGGAAAAGTGAATGGTAGAAATTGTGCTACCTTCTTTGGATTTTGTTTTCGGGTAACGTATACGGAACACGGACACAACTTTCACATATATTGGTCCTTTAAACTAAACTATAATATTATCAACCTACCAATGATTCCACTGTTACTCACATATTTTGAAGAAAGGAGAAAATGCGAAAAGAGAGCAATAAATCAAATAAATTCTGAAATCTTACAATCCCATTGTGTGTTTGCGTCATATGTCTTTTGTTTCTGCATTCATGTCTCAAGATATGGAACAATGTTAGAGAATAGAGTACCACTGATTTGATGCTGGAAAACTGACGCCTGTTCAAAATTAATATCATGTCTCAAGAAATTGTAAACGATTCGTTATCAACTCGAGAATGAGATCGAGACGCGTCTATTTTCATCAATGACGCTTGCCACAATTAGTATGTAGACACGCTGGTGAAATGTGGAAATGGCAATGACACTTAATGACTGACTGTAATGAATTTGACTTGATCGGTGCAGGCAAATGATTTCAAGATGAACACCGGAACCGTGGTACATATCTTGTACAATTGTTGCACGTAATGATAATCGTTGGAACAAGATGCGTGGTCCAACGTATAGATACGATGTGCATGTTCTTGGCGTGTAAATGACAAATGAGTTGAGGTTATTTGTGCCAGGTATAAAAGGAGAAATAATTTCGGATACCAACCAAAACCAGAGCATAGGTTGATAGTCAATGTTCAATCGTTTGAAAGTATCATTTGTTCTGTGTGCCATCAAATCAAGAAAGGGTAGCAGCACCACACCAAAGCAGAAATTGGCAATCCTCTCGCGTGGTCGCTGGCAAGCCTTATCAATCTAAAAATCATGTGTGCTCTGTTATCTCACTGACCCGTACATTGCATCAGGTAATGTGCTTGCTACTACATTGATTCAGGTGATGATAAGCCTGCCTAATGTCAATGTGCCAGTCCGTGGGTGTCAGTTATCCATTGTGAATGCGCCAAGTAACCTTGCGGAGACAAAATGTGGATTTGTGCGTGTGCTGACCAAGACCAATGGACATCCGATAGGGGTTTGTCCACAGTGGTAGTATAGGGACGCTGTACCGCGTTAATCAGTCCATCAGTCAATTAGTATACGAGTACTTATCCCTCTTACTCTTTGAAATTTGAGTGTAAGTAACGATTGTCAGGTCTGAGTCAGGCTATGGATGTCACTGGTGTCAAGTTGCCCCGGAACCCTTCCGAAACTGCAAACCCAGTCTCCCGTGTCTTATTTCTCTGGATTGTTCCACTTCTAAAGATAGGCTACAAAAGAGGCTTGAAGTTTACGGACTTGTATGATGTCACCAAGGAGGACCACGCACCCCTCTTGGGAGATAGACTGGAAAAGTAAAGCTTTTGGACGCACGTCCATTAATGCTTACTATGACTTTATTACTTGTGCAGGGCTTGGTTTAAGCAGTTGGATGGGGCAAAAGAAAAAGGACAAACCAAGAAACCACGACTCTGGAAAGCATTAGCGTCTCTGTATTGGAAACAATTTCTAGCGTCCAGCATGGTCTACTGTCTGGTAAATATCATTTCTAGTGAAAATCAGTGCAATTTTAATTTTTGCCGATCATTAATTTCAATAGGATTGCTGGATTTTAGTGTAATTACACATTGGTTGACAATAACAGGCTCTAAAATATTGTCTGCCTAACTATCCTTAGAGTTGCTCAACCCATCCTTTTACGTGAGCTTATTTCCTCGCTAAAAGGAAACGACGAAGATTCAAGCGTTAGCACAGATGCATTTTTGTACGCTGGTGGGATTTGTTTGGCCGTTTTACTTCATGCACTTATATTGCATCCCAGGGTCTTCTCCATTTTCCACATGGGTAACTTTACTACATACGCCTTTGAACCACAAGGACTACATTTTTAGGACACACAAAATTTAGGAATGCAGTATCGTGTAGCTGCTTCAGGACTAATATATCGAAAGGTACGCTAAAGCTACAAGTGTCCACATTCTTATGAGTGAGCTTCATCTTGTTCTTTCTAGGCTCTGCGCCTCTCTAAATCATCGGATGCTCCTATTGGAAAGCTTGTCAATTTGCTTTCGAACGATGTGTGTCTGATGCATTTACTTTTATAGCCGTGTGCCCTAAAACATATAACTCTTAATCCCCAAAGGTTACTCGCTTTGACAACAACTTGAACTTTCTTCCTTTTGTGGTGACTGGTCCAGTTCAATTTGCCATCTTTAGCTACTTTCTATGGACAACTCTTGGACCTGCCAGCTTAGCAGGATTAGCTTTTACCATTTTGTTCTTGCCTTTGCAGTGTAAGGGAAGTAGTTTTCCTATTTTTGTATTACATTTTGTTCATGTTTTTTTGGCAGATCTCAACGCCAAGTATTCCGCAAAGTTCCGTTTGAATGTTGCATTAAAAACGGATGAACGAGGAAAGATAATGAATGAAATTATTGGAGGCATTAGAGTTATCAAAATGTACGCGTGGGAAAAACCCTTCTCCATCCTGATTGATAAAATTCGAAAGTAAGGTTCACTGAATATTATTGGCTTTTAATGACCCAACTGGGGAAAAGTGAGATTGAGTCGACTTGTTAGTGAAGAAAAGACATTCTTAACCTTCTGTCAAATGTGTACCATGCATTTACAATCATTGGTGGAAACTGACAATTCAGATGTCTTGTCCCATTTCAGGTCGGAGGTTAAAGAGTTAAGGAAGAGAGCGTACTTGAGAGGCGCACATTTGGCTATGATAAACTTCTCTCCAAAGCTCATCGCCTATTTCACATTTTTGGTTTTTGTCCTTGCTGGCAATGAAATGTCATCGGACAAAGTGTTCTTTACACTGGCAGCCTTGTATTCTTGTGTTCAAATGTTGGTACATTTTATTCCAATGGCAGTCGGCGGATTGGGAGAGCTCCTGGTTTCCGTTACGAGAATAGAGGTATACAAAGGAAATGGATGCACTCGACTGCTCGAGTTGTTTTAGTATCATCATTTTCTTGTAGGAATTTCTGCTTTTGGAGGAACAAGGGTGTGGTGGTAATGGCATTGTGTTTCCCTTGAATGAAGCGGAGGGTAAACCAAGAATTCTCATGGACCACTTTACAGCCAGGTAAACGTTGGGGCTTTGTAGTTAGTAACATGGTAGTTGCTAAGCTAACAAGGTTACTAATTAATTTTGACTTTCACCATAGTTGGACGAAGCAAACCGTCACTTTAAATAGCCTGTCTGTATCCATTCATGGGCCACAACTGGTTATGGTGTGTGGTTCTGTCGGATCGGGGAAAGTGAGACTCTTCATTTATTTTGTACATATACTTTTTATTTATTTTATTTTGGTTACATTGACGTTGTCAGACCTCATTTCTTCATGCCCTTATCTCCGAACTCCCTGCATCTGACGGAAAGATTAGCGTTTGGGGTAAAACATCCTATGCATCTCAGGTCAGTCTTAAGAATTGTGGAATATCATCAGTAAGCTTTAAACAAATCGAACATACAGGAACCCTGGATATTCGCAGGCAGTCTTCGGCAAAACATTCTGTTTGGACAATCCTTCGACCCGACCCGATACTATGCCGTTGTCAAGGCGTGTGCACTGGAACAAGATTTGGTTCAACTTCCTTATGGAGACATGACCACAGTTGGAGAAAGGGGTGTGGCACTTTCTGGAGGTCAAAAGGCAAGGTAAATGCCGCATATTGCACATTGAACGAGGACTCGTGTATTTTGTAACGGTCATGGCTAACTATGCCTTCATATGTTTCTAAAGGGTAAACCTTGCAAGAGCCCTTTATAGACACGCTGACATATACCTCCTCGATGATCCTCTGAGTGCCGTTGATACCAAAGTTAGTGTTTAGTTATAGTTATAAGTTTATTTTACTATTGACATTGTATGGATTTATTCAGGTGAGTCGTCAGTTACTGGACAATTGCATTCAAGGCCCCCTCTTATCCCATGCAGTAAGGGTTTTGGTGACACACCAACTGCAGTATCTACCCCAAGCAGATCACATAATAGTTTTGGATGAGGTATCCCACAATTGCCCTGAATCCGCTTTCTAATTGAATGCAAACATTGCTTGCTATATCACTTTTAGGGAAGAATCCTTTCCCAAGGGACCTATGGTCAATTGGTTTCCGAGGGGATAGACTTTGTGAGTTTGATGGCAGAAGCGGAGTCCGAAGAGAAAGAAAAAGATTCATTGAGCACATCTACGACAGTTGTTACCCCAACTATCAAGAGTGGTAAGGAAGGTGGGGACGAAAAGTCAACGCTGGACAACACATCTCAAAAAGAACCAACCCAACAAGCTGAAGGCATTGCGGCTGGCTCCGTCACGTTCACAACTTACTGGAAATACTTTCAGAGTGGAAGGTCTCCAATTGGTCTCGTACTACTTGTGACAGCATTCCTCCTCGCACAAGTTGCTCTTAGCGCTACGGTATTCCGTAATTATGAGTGTTCATTGCAAATAACCTAAGCCACTGCTTGTTGCTTCAGGATTGGTGGTTGTCCTACTGGACAAATGCAGTAGATGCAAAAAATCAACCGGACAATTCATCCCCAGACAACTCTTTGGAGCGAGACACATATCTTCTGATCTACTCCGCATTGATTCTGGCATCCATCATTCTAAACTTTCTTCGAAGCATTTGGTTCTTTCTGTTCTGCACTCAGATCAGCGTCCATGTGAGACACCACACACGAATGATTGCTTCTTTGCTTCTTTGTCTCACTGTACCCTTGTGCTGTATAGCTGCATGACTGGATGTTTTCTTCACTTGCCAGAGCACCCACCAAGTTTTTCGACGAAAAGTATAAAACAAGAAGATATTTGTAGCGAGTAGAGTTGACTTCCCCTTGATTCTTTTCAGTCCATCAGGTCGAGTGATGAATCGATTTACGAAGGACATTGGTGCATGTGACGAACTCCTCCCGCCTGCATTTGGTAGCTTTAGATATATGTCTTCAATCATACACAAAATAACCCCCAGTTTCCACCTTTAGCTGACACAGCCACAATTTTCCTCCAAATGCTTGGAGTTGTCTCAGTAGTAATCGCCTCAAACTACTTCCTTTGTATTCCAACGCTTTTCCTTTTTGGTGCGCTTTACTTCATGCGAGGATTCTACGTATACACTGCAAGGGACTTGAAGCGACTAGAATCAGTTTGTGAGTTTCTCTCAAAAAAGTTGTGTGGGTCAAAAAGATTATAGCCTTTTTTAACTGTTTTCTAAATTTCAAAAAGCAAAAAGCCCTCTGTTTACTCACGTTGCTGCAACCATGCAAGGGATAACTACCATAAGGGCCTCAAATTCTCAAAATCTTTTGAGCGCACAGTTTGACGAACTGCAGGTAAAATGCCTTTTCAATAGCAAGTGAAACAGTCGTGCAAAATGTTGTCATGAAGTAATTTTCCTTCCCTACAGAATATGCACTCTTCAGTCTTTTACCTCTTCCTTGCGTCAGCAAGGTGGTTTGGAATCTGGCTGGAAATTATAAGTTGTGTCTTTCTCATTTTTGTGTCCTTTAGTTTTTTGACAATTGCAAGTGGTAAGTCTTTAAATCCTGTAGTCATGCAGAGCTTTCTTTTAACCCTGACTGCACACTTAGGAAACGATGGGGGCAACGTGGGACTAGCTATTTCCTCTGTGCTCACGTTAATGGGAAGCTTTCAATGGGGTAAGCGTGGACAAAAACATGCTTTCAATGCAAAAATCCATGTGACCTCCTCTTCCCTTTTGGTAGGAATGCGTCAGTCAGCAGAAACAGAGAATCTTATGACGTCTGTGGAGAGAGCTTTGGAATATGCAAAAATGAAACCTGAAGCACCACTTGAATCCAAACCAGGCATGCAATGCGAAATGTGCGAAAGTATTTTACCGTCTTTATTGTCTTCCCTTGTTTCCATTAGATCTTAAACCCCCCAAACACTGGCCCCCTAATGGTGAAATCGAGTTTCGCAACGTTTCTCTCATCTACCATGAAAAACCAGTGCTGAAAAATGTGAGCTTCCACATTCCAGCTCAAAGTAAGGTGGGGATTGTAGGTCGCACAGGGGCTGGGAAGTCCTCCCTTGTCGCCAGCCTTTTTCGAATGACTGAGCCTCAGGGAGACATTTTTATCGATGGGGTCAATATCTGTCAAATTGGATTGCACGACCTTCGGCAAAATGTATCAATCATACCACAAGATCCCGTACTTTTCTCTGGATCGATTCGCTACAATTTGGATCCTTTCAACCAGTTTGGAGATGAAGCCTTGTGGAGTGCATTGGAGGAGGTACAAGAGAGGGTTTCCCATTGCACAATTTAATGTGCGAGTCAATGACGAGGTTCTTTTGACAGGTTGAGCTAAAGCCTGCAATTCCGAGCTTGGAATTTATGGTGGAGGACGGGGGCAACAACTTCAGTGTTGGTCAGCGGCAGTTGGTCTGCTTAGCCAGAGCAATTCTGAGACAAAATAAAATCATCGTGATGGATGAAGCTACAGCCAACATTGACCCAAGGTATGGGCACAGTCAATCGCTTTTATATGGATACGCCAGGCTGAGGGAAGCATGAGTTGCTATTAAAAGACTGCATGTTTCGAGTAGAACGGACGCTTTAATTCAGACGACCATTCGCTCAAAATTTGCAAAGTGCACAATTTTTACCATAGCTCACAGACTGCACAGCGTCATAGACTGTGACCACATCCTTGTGTTGGATCATGGTAGCCTAGAGGTGAGACCAACAGAAGACATGTCACCTAAATAAAGATTTTATGTGTCCCCAATACAGGAACACGGGCATCCTCATGTTTTACTGCAAGCCCCAAATGGGATTCTCACATCAATGGTGGCGCAAACTGGGAAGTCAAGTGAAACAATGCTACGGAAAATTGCAAACGAGGTAATATTATTATCGAAACAATTTTCAATTCCTTGACACTGTCATCAATACACCTTCCTTACATTCAGACCTATTCTGGGAGGAGGTCATCGTTCAGCCAGTCGAGTAGGATTGTTGCTGACGAGGAAAGGGACTCTCCACAATAAAGCAGCAAAGACAACTGTTGTGAGCATTGAATTATTAAGTTTTATTACTTTGGTCTCAATTTTTAAATTTAAGACGAGAATGACGTTAGGGGTTCAAGGATGTTAGTCCCTGTCATGGCGACCAAAGTTTTATTTCTGATAATCTTTAAGACTAAACGGTCTGGGCTACTTTTCAGCGTCAAAATAAAGCATTTGGAGACTAACATAAACAAAAGAACCGATTAATGGAAGGTACAATCTGACAAATTAAATAAGGATTGTCACTAATACTCTAACACATAATTTGCGACCTGACCGATAACTTAAATAAATTACGTAAAGCAAACAGGCCAAAGTTATCATAACCGATAGCAAAATTCAAAACAAGTATCCTAATGATTATGTTGCACATGTGTGTCGTGTCGTCAATATGTTCTGGTCTTAGGACTACATAATATTAACATAAGGTAGAAACTTGTCTCCTAATTGCAATATTCTAACACTTAATAATTAAAAATTACATGCTAATACAGAAACATATTGCAAAAACCCAAAGGCGGATTAATCCTTTCCTATCTTATACAATTGTATAAATTTAAAGAGGATTTATTCTCTTTTTGTGATCTATTCTTACTGAACACATTCCAGAATCGTAGGGTTTCATCCCCAGCCCCAGTTACAATCGCTTCTCCATCTGGAGACATTGCCAAGTACAGAACACGATATGAATGTCCAGTCAGTTTTGCTACTTGCTGAAGTGAGGGATACTTCCAGACTAATATTTGGTTTTGAGAGTAGCCGTGGGTACTAACCTGTTTAGGAGAAACATTAGTCACAACGCATAAATAATTAGTCGGAAGATTTACCAGTTCTGACGAATGCTTGGACCAAGCCAAATTGCACACTTGTGATCCAGTATCTATACATTGCATAGGTTGTCCCGTTAATGTGTTCCAAAAACGAATGCACCGGTCAGCAGTACCACCTCCGCTAGCTAGTAATCCGTGATGATGAGGTGACCATGCAATAGCTAATAAAATAATGAATCAGTTAGTTTTGTCATATCTAGCTTTTTTATATAAAAACTCTACCTTTCACAGCAGCAACGTGTTCAGTATAATTTTGAATAGGTGAAGTGGAATGCAAGTTCCACACGTACAGCCGATTGTCATTTCCACCAGAGGCCAAGAACTGGTTATCTGGTGACCATTTTAAACCACATACCTGCGAAAGCCAATTTCAATTTAATTCCAACTGTACGTCATTCTACGTCGCAATTAGTTTCCATACCTCTTGTCTATGACCGACTAGCTGCCTTTCCTGTATAGTTGGAGGGGCTCGAATGTCCTTCTGGTTAATAAATCTATCCCTTGACCCACTGGACAGTAAATCTCCATTCCAAGCAATAGCTCCGACGCGCGCTGTATGGCCATGAATAGTTGTAACCTGTTTTCCAGCAGATGCGTCCCAAACTTGCACCAACCCAGCTTGCGTTCCAACAGCGACTAGGCTCCCCTATTTAAAAGAAATCGAACTAATTAAAATCAATCCTTTTACTACAATCTCAATGTAGGAGTCAGTACCCTTTCATTCCAAGCGACGGAAGTGACAGTATCATCAGACTGAGCTAAATCACACAATCTTGTAACTTGAGATGTACAGGCTGACCATAAGTATACACAGGTTCCTAAGCCAACACTGAGGACGTTTTGCGAAGACCAGTCTACTAAGTTTAAATAGAAGTCGTCTTGAAGCTCAGGGGCATCTAAGACCTGCAAAAAATTCAACGGTTCAATTATGAACAATTTTTCCTTTGCTACCCATTTTCCCTTACCTTAAATGGAACTTTGGAAATTCGACGAGTAGGTTTCTTTGGCGAACGTAAAAGCTTTTCTGACTTGTTGCTTATAGGAGACAGGGAGTACGGTGCCCACGGCTCATTTATTACCACGGACCTCTCAGTGTTATCGTACTGTAAAGACAAAAAATGTGATCAAAATCAAGAACCTAGGTTGGGGTTGTAGAAAATAAAAAAACCAGCTCTTACGTGGAATAGTTTTCGATTCGTAGCTGTTAACTTTTTGTCTGGGGTCACCTCTTTATAGTCCTCGTACTTGTATCCTAAGACTTCATTTTTCAAAAGACACGAGTAAACCGCAGAGCCGTCCTTGTTATTTTCATTCGATTCACGAGGTTTCTTAAAAGGGGCAAGGGGCCTCCCGGGTTCCTAAACAATAAAAATGTCATCCGTTATTTTAAACTCCTATCTCATCTCGACCTTTCAAAAAAGACTTGAACTTACAGTGCTTGGTTGTGTGGGAGGCGATGTGGGGTAGGTGAGCGACCACGTATTTCCAGCTCTGGTAGGGATAAACCGATCGCCATATCTTGGTTTCAGCGGAGTACTTGATGATGGCAGAAAAATATTGTGTCCATTCATTCTGGAACTTCTTGTCCACACACACCCACGCCACGCCTACGCACTGCAGGCCACCACACACCCCGGTTCTGGTTAGCTCGTTCGGGTCAGGGCCAGCAGGTCCACACTTAATGTGATTCTATGCGTCTCTGCAATCAAAGGAAATCAATTCAAATGTGTGTGAACGAAGGCAAATAAATCCCCGAATTAAAAACCATTCAATTGGCATATTGTTCTGAATCTCTCGCACTACCCTCGTGTGTTGTAATTACGTCACCTTTTAGTTCTTCCTCGTTATTGTTCGTTAATTCACAAACGGATGCACAATTTAAGTTGAAGTTGCCTTGAGAATAATACTAATTGTGTACTGATGATGATGAATGTGTTACTGAGGTGGCATAAGCAGGCACTGACTTACTGCACCCACTGCACTGAACTGACTTTGATTTTGGTCAACCTGCGAGTTGACATAATTACAAAAGTACAACTACACTGTGTGTTCCCCCACTGCTCCCCTTGTGTTTGTCGTGTGAGTGATTAAGTGATTATAAATATGATGATACGAGACTGAGATAAAGGAAAGCAAACAAGGTCTACCTAAGGCAATATAGTGACACACGAGCGATGATAAGGATAAGGACTGTGGACTCAACGATCGTACTACTATCTTTTCCAGATGACGGTTTGATTTTTTTTAAAAAACGACCTTCTTCAAACAGACTAAAAAACGTTGGGAAGAAGTACTTACGTTGTTGTGGTTGTGGTTGATTTCCTTGTTGAACCAACTCTTTTGAGGGGTGTGACAATAACTGTCAAAATAATAACGAGATTCAATTGAAAAATCCT
>JAQIWU010000151.1:0-35434 GCA_034696445.1 Isotomiella minor
TTTTTTGGAGTTCACTCATTCATTCATTCATTCAGACTTTTTTAATTGCGAATTTAATGAGATTTTGAAAGCAATACAGCAGACCTTCCGTCGCAGCATGGCACCTTCCAGCCAAGCGTGACCAGTCCAAATATGTTTTCATGAATGAGTGAATTTTCAACATGTCTCCAGTCGCTTTAATTGAAAATATCACCTGCACCCCTAACTTTTTGATCGTGGGTAACACATTGTCATTGTCCTATCGAATGTCCCAATCCACTAAATTATTGCAGGTTTTCGTTTGTGGCTACATTCCGTAAGTATTGATTGTTTCAAGACATTACAATATTGCATTTTTCTGGGCATTAAAGTGCCGGCTAATTGAATTTGCATTCACAGAATGACTCATCCATTCATACTTATCACAAACGGTCACATCACGACACGACCACACCAAAGATTTGCATTTGCATCATTTGCCAAAAAACCGGTCCAGTCTTTATTGCTACATAGTTTTGTCTAAACAAGATCTTTTCTTATACCATCATCTAAATTTTTATTTACCAACATCATTACAAGATTATCACATCATCATTCCCAGAGACTTGATGTTGCAACATTTTATTTTTCGCTAAGATCACCCAGTTAAAATAAAAGATGAGATCATCACAAATCACAACGCATATTTTTTTCTTTTAGGCTGGTTCCTTATCTACGATCCGAGACTTATCCCTATGCCCTGTCAAAACTTATGGACTAAAACAACGTGAGAAAGGCATTTTATTTTATTTTAACTCATTTTGCCACGAGGCAGAGATTCGAGGCGATGGAGTATGAAAATGGAAATGAATATAGCGGATGGTAGAACAACAAAGCTTGGGCTAAAAACGAAATGAAATGAAACGAAGGATGGGAAAATCAAATCAAACGGAGCATAAATAATAACACGAGGGATAAATTGATCTCTCTCGGCTTGGCTTCCTCCATCCTCCCTTTTCTCTGCAGCTTAGCTTAGTTAGTTCTTCTGTTTTAACTTACTTTGTGTGTGTGTGTTTTATGGCCAACAAAGTTCATACAGTTGGAAAGATAATAACATGACATCTATCTTCCCTCTGAACCCCCACACCACATTTCATTCCCAACCAGAAATAGTCAAACCACATATCAAAAGTATCACGTCACACCAAACCAAACCAAATCTCACTTTCACCCTTCTCGTGAGAGTTTGGTAGAAAACTTTTAGAAAGTAACATAGGGGAAAGTGAAAAGCAGGGAAGAGACAAGGCAAACTCAATTTTAAAAGCTCATTCCCCAAATAATTATGATGATAGGACAGGAACAAGCATATCATAGCATCAGGAGATGATGACATCATGAATGCGACTATAACTGAAAGTAATGTACCTACATTTCCATTGTGTTTTGGTATAAAGTTGTTCAGAACTCAAAGTCTGTGTGTGCGTAGTAATGAAATTGTGGACAAGAATGCCATGATGGGATGCGTCAAACAACGTTTAATTATTACACGCACTCAGATTAAAACAATATGCAGTTTAGGTGCAAGCAGTGGTAATGGCAATTAATGCAAGTATGTGTTCTAAATGTCACATCAATTCTTACAAAATTGTCAACAAATGACAAGAACTGCAACGATCAGCATAAATCAAATGCTTAAAAGCAGACTCGGCATACTCAAAAGCCTTAGAAAATTTAATAAAATAGTTGTCCTGCCTGATTTCTATGAACAGCTGCCGCATGACCAACCCCAACATTCTTTGACGAATTCTTGTTCTTGAATTGTTGTTGTCGGGATTGATTGAAACGTGGATGATGGTGGAAACGATGATGATGGGACGAATTGGAATGCCTTTCTTCATCGTCATCTTCCTCGTCGTCAGCCTCATACTCGTGATAAGGGGGTTTCATACCCCCTTCACCATCACCCTCTTGTCTAACCCTTTTAATTGCGGTGAGAAGAATGTCATTGTAGTCAAAGAGTCCAAGTGCCCCAGTGATCAGGAGAGACAGGGCGAGTACGATGGAGAGGACGCACAAGGCAGCACAGATTTTAGACTTGGGGGAACAGACTAAAGCCATATTTCTGATGTCTCGCAGTGCCCCACAAAGTCTTTTTAGTTTCTTTTAGGGATCATCATAATTGTCACGATCATACGAGAGTCATTATAATTTTGAAGTTTAGCATATTAGCATTAAGTGGAAGTTTGAGTTGGCATTATTCCCCAAAAATTGCTTCCCTCTCGATATTTCCGTTGTATTTTAAATGGTGATGGAGGAGAGGAGAGGAGGACGATAATGGTAATGATCATCAATAGTCATTGTCGTGAGAGGGGTATCTAGACACATATCGTCATACACTGGCACAAAGGGGCAGAGCCATGATGATGAAATATGCAAACACGACGCGTATGCAGAAGTAATCCAGTGCAGAAGGTGTAATGGCAATAAAAGCCAGAAGAGGGTCGGAGGAATGTTCCTTCCTTTCTTTCTTCTCTTTTCTCTATAACCAAATTATTTGAATATTTTCCAAGTTGTACTTTCACCGCCACCCACCATTCCAATAATGGTAATAATGATACTGCTCCATTCGACTCGGAATGCTTTGGAACAACGGGAAGGTTGATGGGATCTGAAGTTTGGTGTGGAGAAAGTAGTGAAAGTAGTGTAAAAGTGGCCGTGGCAGAGAGAGAGAGGTGTGTCTTCCTTGTTTGTTTGTTAATAGAGCATTTTATGTTCAAGAAGATTTTATTGCTCCTTTATTATACGCACTTCACATCACACACACACACAAGCATTTCCATTCATTCATGCTTTTCTTCTCAGGACCTGATCTCTCATGAATATGGTACATAGGTACGTGGAACAGCATGTGCATATAATGATCTTCCCTTCCTTCCAGGCAAGCTAACAAAGGAGGCACTTTCTCCAAACTTTTTTTGGAACAAAAAAACTTCTGTTTACTCTCGCATCGAAAGAAGAATCAAGAAAGTGTGCGTAGAGTCTCAAATTATACGAACAATAAGATGTTAATAAAGCCATTCATTGGTTCGTTGGTTTGTTAGAAATTAACTTTTTTCCTTCTGTTTGCACTGCTCATTATTGTTTGTAACCAGTTCAAGTTCATTCTGCAAGCCAAATTACGATGTTGGGGGCAATTTAAATTTTTTCAAGACTCCAACAACTTTCTCCGACGTGACTTTAGGAATATTCTTCCCAGAGTCCAAAAACAGTGTCATTTGAATGAATGTAGGTATTGCACCTATAAATAACACTTTACACTTCTGTGATATGTACGTATGTACTGGTGAAATGGAATGGAATGGAATAAGGAAGGAGGATGAAAAAGTGAAAGTTTTTAAATCATGGCATTTCCCATTTCCCAAAAGTATTATGATACCTTATTGGTTGGAGGTTAGGTTTGGTTTGACTCTTGTCAGTCGGTTGGTGGCATTGCTGTTGGTGGAAGGAGTAGATAACAAGAATTTTATTTGCTGATCAAAGCATGTTTTTGCATCAGTAGTCAATTCAATCCGTTTGCCCCATCACCAACGGCGTATTATATTTGCCACAAATAAAGAAGAAGAAAAAGCAAATCTGCTGCTTTCACTTTTGACTCTTACGCACAAAAAACAACAGTCCACAAATATTTTATTCCACTGGATTCAAAACAGTCTGCTTTCTTCCTCTTCCCCATGAAATAACTTTCAATAAGAAAGAGTCAGCACCTGTTCTAGACTATTGTCCAAAGAAATGATGTCATTTCAAAATATTTTTATACACTTTCACTTTTCCTTCCTCATTCATGGCCACACGGTTATTATCATTGATCAACTCTCTGGTGAAAGTCAGCAAGAAACGTTTAATGGGATTCAGGAGAAAGTCAACTTTGGTTGGTGGTGAAATATTGCTTCTATCCTCCTCCGACAGGTGAGGATGAATGTGTGGAAGGAAAAGTAAAGGTGAACTCAGGACCCACACAAACTTCTTCCTGATAAAATCAGATTCACTTTCTCCAAACCCACCTTATGATTTATACCTCCACTGCAGATGTAAGCTTCGTTTGTATCTATAATGTCGAGTATTTAATTGTATCTTGATGGGAAGAAAGTTGAATGATACAAATATTCAATCAAACAGGTTTGAAAATCGCAGCACTGAAAAAAGTATACGTTCGGATTCAATGATTCCAACTTTCACTTTCTCCTTCCTCTCTTTCCTTATTCACAGTCGACTGAATCTGCACCCAGCCTGAACTGAATTGAAATGAAATGTCGTAACCTGCACTTGCTTTTTTCCTCTTTATTGTTATTATTTATGCTTCTACTTATATAAGTCGGTTTTCTTTCGGCATGGACAGGCAACAGGCGGACAGAAAAAACTTATTTTTATACATGAATAAATCAGGCATGCATAAAGACTGCATATGCCCATTAGTCAGTTCAAGAAATAAGAAGGAACGTAAGAAAAAAGATGGAAAGAAGCAGAGAATAACTAAATCCCATCCTTCATCTTTTTTCCACTGAAAAGTCAGAATGGATTAAGAAAATACAGTGCAGACATAGAGATCAGAGAGAGAGAGCAACAAAATTCTTGCAAGACGCGGATAGTAGCCACTGGAGAGCTTTTACTCTTGCAAAATTATCGATATTTATGCATTCCACATTGCTTCACTTCCATCAAACATTTCCAGTTTTGTGTATAAACAGAAAAGAATGATGATTGTTAGTGACATTATCGTTATCATGTAATTCATATCTTCCTTCCTTTTCCACCCCTCCACTACCTCTCTCTCTCTCGAGTGGAGAAAAGAAAAATACAAATTCCTCCTGCTAAAACAAAACATGAAGGAAGGGGTTTTATTTCTGTCTCAAGTGACTCTTGGAGCCAGTTATATCTTAACTCGTGCAGATATTTATAAAAAGCCAGAGAGAAAGATTTTCACGGAAGAAGGAAAAACTTCAACCTATGCAAAAATAGAATAAATTGACTTCATTTTATGTACGCAAGTATGAATCCCTGGACATTTTTTCAATCATTCTAGGAAAGACATAATAATTCCATTAAAAAATTAGGCTTTTTACAGTATACAAATTCGCGATTGTGTTACACGCTTTGGTAGCTCTGCTCCACTTTTTTTCCTGTCGGCGAAAGTTGAAAGTGTCAAGCTAAATCTAAATTGTCAGTCTCGAGAAAGGTGAGAAGAGGTTGGGGTGGAAAAAAGAAGCGAAAAGATTTGGAGATAGAGCGTATCCCATGAGTCATTAATATTATAATCCCTTCCCCCTTCTTCTTTTGGAGAAAAATGTTTATTTTAAAGACTTTAGGCTTGACTTTTTCAAGTGGATGATATGAATGGATGGAGGGTTTTATCTTGTGTGCACAACTCCTTCGCTTGCTGGGATTTGAGAAAAAAGTACTCTGGAAAGAAAGTAGAGTCATCAGAAAGAAACTTAAAACCGGGGGAAAAGTTTTTTTTTTGACTCACTTGTTTTACTTTTATATTTTTTGCTTCTTTTTGGATTTTTAAATATGCTCTCTCCAACTGATCTGGCAGAAAGAAATGCCATTCATATATCCGCCTGACAGCGTTTTGTTTCATTAAAAACCTTTTTATTCCAGAAACTTTGTCTGTAACACTTTTTATAACTAACTTTGTAACTTTCATAACAATGAAATCCATCTCCTCCTCATCCTCAGCCATTTCCCTTCATTGAATTTGTTTTTTTTGGGGAAAAGATTTCAATCCAAAAATAGATCAACCAAAAAATCGATCCTGCCTAAATATTCTCAATATTATCTCGCTCATGCTCTAGTTGTTCCTCCTCACACTCACATCGTCATTATTAGAGAAGACTGAAACAAAAGTTTTTCAAGTTTTCATTTCTATGCAAAAATATTAAATTGGAAAGATTCAAGTCTGCCCTAAATGATTCTCTCCTTTTACGACCCCACCACACTCACTCACTCGGTCAGCAAGCCTTGAGTACTTTTGCAAATTCTGACCTTAAACGAAATTGCTCACACAGAAGAAGATTTGTATCGAAATTACATATCGCTCTGCCGAAGTAAACCAAAAGTTCGGCAAACCATTTTACTTTTTCGCCTTTCTCTGAGCCATACAAGCATCGATATGTTGAAACTAAGTATTTACTTATTTAAACAAAACCTATGAGAAGGAGAAAGTAGCTTAAGTCTTTCTTATAAAATGTAAATGCAAATGTCCAGAGAGAGACTCTAGTGAAAGTGGAGAAGAAGGGAAGAAGGAAGAAGAGCTTTTCCATAAATGTGCCATGTGGCCTTAAGTGTGTGCCCAACCTAATCTAATGTAATATAATCCAATTTTGTACAGCGAGGACGACACGGCACACGCTGTTGTTGGATGGAATGAACGTCTGATTCGGTTTAAGAAAGATGCTATGTCAGTTTGTATATATGCAAACAAGCAGCTCGTATTTATTTGCAAACACGTGCAGCTCAGCTCACCAACAAAACAGAAACAAAAATAAATAAAATAAAATAAATCCGATTGGCGAAGCTGAGGACAAGTGGTTTGTGTGTCAACTTACTTTTATGTGACGCGTACGCCTTTCCTTTCTGCGGTCTGATTATGCTTTCTTTGGTGAAAGTGAAAGTGAAAGCGTCTAAAAGTGAATGGGACAGGTGAGTCAAATCTACGTCCTTATTTCCCTGACACATGTGGGATCGTTATTTAAAACAAACTTTCTCTAATACGGAAAGGCCAAAATCAAAGAAACGGTCAGAAACTTTGTCCTGTCTTTTGAAGTTGACATGCCATATTGACTAACGTAAACATGATAATATATAAATATTGCCACCTCTTTCGCCTATGCCTTTCTCTCACCGACTTTCTTTTATTTATGAAGTCTACGCTTTTGAATTATATTCAGTTCACTAAAGTAAAAACCTAAACCTTTTTGGAAGAAGTCACTCAATCACTTTTTCTTTCTTTCAGGCACTCACTCACCCACCTTCCTTCTTTCTTTGGGAAGGAAGACTGGGGTACAGATTCTGTGTGAAACATCACGCTCCACAATAACAAAACCTCTCTCCTCTCGTCTTCCCTTTGTGGATCAGACTTAGAGAAAGAAAGGGGAGAAAGTGTAAGTAATCACCTCAAGCAACAAACTGCCACACAGTCACAAAATACTAACTACACCAACAAGCCGGAGAGAAAGTGGGGAGTTTAAGTTAAGTAAGGATGAAGGGTAATGAGCTAAAAACCAAACACTTACACTTCACACTTTCCTTCTCACACAGTCTCAGCTTCAGACCCATCAACATCCCATCACCGTAACCACACCACATACATTACACATTACACAAAACAACACTACTACACTTCAACTGCCAAGAGAAAATTTACACGCTGCGTTGGTTTCTTTAATCCTGAGAAGAGTGGCAACTTTCTATTACTGCATCTGCCCACATTTGACTCACTTAAGGAATCACAACAAAACTAAATGTATAGTTTTTCAAGGGATATGGATGGAATGGATGTGGAGATGTGATGTGATGAGATGTAACCGGCTTGGGTCTCTTTGTGAAAGTGAAAGTGTGGGTGAGGGAAAGTCAGAGGAAAAAGTCTCAACTCCCTCCCTCGACTTTCATTGCAATGCGTTTACTCAGGCTCATCTGGCAAACTCCACGCTCTGCCCAAATCCAAAAACCTAAGGAAAGGGAGAAGGATGTTCGGACTCACTGAAAAACCGGCTCTTTCTTTGAGAAAGTAAATCGGCGACCCTACGGAGAGAACCCGTATGTATGCAGTATGTATGTTAGGACGTGCATTTCAGTAAATGGGGAGAAAGGAAAAGAAAAGTTGTGTGAATTGAATTCGTTGATGCAAAAAGATTAAAGTCCTTTTCGGAATAGTTCAAGAGCAACATGGGGGACAAGGCTATTGTTTACTAACTAATAAGTTTGAGTAGTGAGGGTAAAAGATAGGCAGTTGGCCATGGGGCAAAGCTTGTCTTTCTCCTTTTTGTTATCCTTAACGAAACAAATGATTGGACTCTGGAGAAATCGGTGTCGACTTATTAAACATCAAAAAGTCAGAGAAGCTTGGCGTTATAATTGTCGGTACGCATGTTGTGTAGTTAAATGTTAGAAAGTATTAACTATTGCTTTCTGGTAAAGCAAAAAGTGTTGTAGTTTTTTGTCTCATGAAAAGCAGGTCATCGATTCGATCTGAAAGAAAGAACGAAACGGAGAAAGCGTGTCTCATTGTTTGAAAATTCATGGCTGGTGTAGTCGTTTTCACTTTCTCATCATGTTTGCACCTCGTATGTAAGGTTGTTGAAAATAGGATCCGTGTCAGAGAGAACAAGATTCCTGCACGTCTTTGTCAGTACAACAGGAACAAAGTGACATGAAAAAATATAAAAGGAAGCGAGAAAGACACCCGTCTCGATATGAGGGTAGGTGCGTTTTGTGTATAGAAATTAAGTACGTCTTGGTGTCACGATGGAGTGAAAGTGAAAAGCCACCTGTTCCCCTTTTCCAAATGCTGTCATCATAAATACACACTGCAGTCACATTTGTCCCACTTCAATTTGGTGAATTAAATTGAGTTCAATTGAATTGGATGTCGTGATGAGATCCCATGGTCAACTTTCTAGAAGTATAAGGGCATACTCAATGAAATGAGAAAAGACGTCATATGTGACGCATGTATGCTTCAAATCTGAACTTCTCTGCCTTCTAATTTGGTTCGCGGTTTTGAATAGACAACTTTGCATGTCAGGTTCGTTTCAGATTAATTTAACTGAATCTGGGACAACTTCCCGTGACTCTATTCTAACAGAGTAAAAGTTTAGGCGGAGAAAACATAACGAGAGAGAGGTTAAACATCTCAGCCATCTCGTGATCCAAATTGCTCATGTCTCCCCAAACTATCTAAGTAGAATAAGCTGCAAAATGTGTTACTTGTTTTGTCCGTAATTTGCAACTTGCTTTTGATAAATCAACATCAACTTTGTTAACCGAAAATCACACCTCACTTTACTTGCCTCTTCCCTCTCGGTTCAGCTTTCACCCTTTGTGAAAATGGAGAACAAAACCGGATTCCCTTTACTTTACTCCCTCCGTCATTTGAGCTATATTGAAAGGATGCTGGGGTTCTTCTTCTTTCGTTTCATGTAATTATGCAAAGCAGAAAGTGAAAGCAGCAGGCAGCAAGCAAAGCAAAATACTGTACGTGTAGCAGAATGTGTCTAAAATTTCCCTACTTTCACTTTAATTTTAGCAAACTCACGATCTTCGCTCTCTCTTGTGGCTGTCGAAAGTCAAAAGCAGAACATTGCTGAGACGATGTATGACTGACTGGTAACAATCAGGGGGGTCTTATTGGTTTGGTTAAACATCAATCTTTTGGAAAGTAGAATCTAATTTGTGAGAGTACCTATTTAATCCTCTCCCTCCTTTGTAATGTAGCACAATGTAATCGATATCATCAGGATTGTCCTACAAAGTAGTAAAAGTAGCATTGCTAAATCTCTGTCCAACGACTGCAGATTTTCATTTTAGATTTAGATGGGAGGAAGTCTACTTCTACAATCAGAGAATGGCTAACCACAAGTCAAATCAAATTGGATATCCCTCATAGAAAGTCACAAAGAGAAAGTGGAGTACAGAGAACTCGTTTTACAGACACAAACCGAGAACAGAAGGCTTGGGTATGAAAATTATGATGCCATCGTTGATTTTATACCCATGCATGAATTTGCGACATGAACGAATGAATTTCCGAGAGATCAGAAGAGTGTTTACAATCTACAAGAAAACGACTTCTCCATCCCATTTTCCTCCGTCTTTTCTCTCTGTTTCAAATTAAAGATATTTTTCTCATTTCCCCAAGACCTCTTTTTAAAAAGGAATTTTAACTTAAATTCTTGTCAAATGAATGAATTGAAGGAGAAAGGAATATGAGGGTGGATGGGATGGAGGCCATCTTTTCTGATTTCCGTCCACCACCGTCTACATTTTTGCGACTATAGTTGTTCTTGTCACCTGCTCGTATCATTTCTGCTGAGGATGGAGAAAGCGACAATTTCAAAATTAAAAAGTGGAGGCTTCACGAACGACTCTCACTCTGATTGCACTGGTCAACGTAGCCTGGAGAGAAAGTTCCATCAATAAGTACAATTGGCATTGGTACCTACTCCCCTCCTGATTCATGATGGTGTGTGGTGTCGCAAGACTGAGATCACATCAAAGAGAAAGTCCTTACAGCAATAGTAAGCATTCCTCAAGAGTATTTACAGTTTACATCAGACGTTAGTTGTCACAGTCAGTGGGTTGACTGTTGTCAAATTACTCGCTCACCTACTCTTCTTCCTCCCAGCCCTCCACCCTTTCATTCCTTCACATACAATAAAATGAAAGGAAATGAAATGTAATGAAATGAAAGAAGCCCTCTAGCATCGACATCATTGCTCAGCGTCACAAGACAATGCTCTGTCGATTTAAGTTAGTGACAATGAGGAGAAGAGGTACTCACATTCACATTCCAATGGGAAATAAATAGTAGTCATTTTTGCAGTCTCAGAGTTTAATTTCATTTCCTTTAAAAAAGACTCTTACAAAATATCCGAGGAATCTAACGAAGTAAAACCACACTACTTAAAAGAAACAGTTATGTCTTTCGGAGGATTTCATTTTAAGTAAGATGGACTTTCACTTTTAGACTCTTTTCTTTCTCTTGCTATTCCTTAATTTCTCTCAACTGTTAGTTTGAAAATAAATACAGCTTGATGGCAGAAATGTGCGTATCCACAAATTATTTACTGCGAAATAGGAACGCATTTTCTTTTATTTTACAGACTTTCCTCCACATTTTATATTACAACCTTCATAAACAACCAAACAGTCAGCTTCATTCTACAAGAAGAAGTGGTTGTTTAGAAAATTTCGTTGTCCCTTTCCTTCATTTTAGGCCACATGGTGCAGAGGGTTTGTGTAGCAGTTGTAAATAAAATACGTTATAAGTATACTTCCACAGCACGAAATCTCAAGGTATTTATTTGGAGAAAGTGTCACTTTAAGAATGTTCCCAAGAAAAGAAAGAGAGTAAAGTATATAAACACTAAAAGACACTTGGTCCTGGAGGAAAATAAGTAAAGTAAATAAGTGGCATTGGTAGGTAATAAATTGAGCAACGCTATCATTCTTTCACAGAGAGAAAACAACAACGAAGAAGCTGCAGAAATTAAACAACACATTCATCACTTTCCCTGTCTCTCCTTCGTGCGTGGTCATTTGCACTTCTGTTATGGTAGTAAATAACACCAGGCGTCATCAGAATGACATTGATTCAGCGAAATTAAAGTGGACATAAAAGGACGATGATGGAGGATCGATTGATCATTACAAGACGAAGAAAGTCCCCTTACCTCATTTTATTCATACCTTCTTAAGTAGGTGAGGTGAAAGTCTGGCGGGGAGAAAGGAGAGGGGAAAGGTTAAGTACGGACTTTGACTCCATCATCATCATTGTGACAAATTGACCAAAAGATTAAAGAAAATAAAAGGGGAGCCAATGTGGACATAACGAGAAAGTGAGGAAGGGAGAAAGAAAGAATGCCAGCAAAGTGAAAATAGATCCCCTCATCAAATCAAGACCACAATAGATTGCCTCAATCTCTTTCTTTCATTCCCTCTTTCCTTCATCTTCGACACACTTTTGTGTGACAAAATGCACCGTAATCATACAGAAAAAATGTACCATGATGATGAATTGAACAATGCTAAGGGCTGATTGAGCTTATGGGGTAGAAAGAAGTAGGATTCCATCATTCCTTCTGATCGCCAGTGACTTAACTTACTTTCAAGACTGGATGAATTTCACTCTTGATTAACCCTGTTATGGAGTGGAGGTATATTCCTTCAGAAATGGAGAAGATATCTACGTCCGAGTCTAAGGGAAAGCCAGTCTAATGAATGACTAAAGCCGCAGATGAAATATTTTCTTTTATGACGTTATTTCAGACACTTTGTTCAACGTTAATTTCGTTCAATCTACTTCCTTCCTTCCTTCTTCCCGTCATAAATGTAGGTTTCTCATAAAGAAACTTATGACAGTCAGGAGGGAAGGGGTAGGAAGGAGAGCTACCACAGAAGAATCTCGTCTCAATCCTCCGTTCTCATTTAGCGACGATCGTGTGGTCTGGTCTGGACTGGTGTGGTTGTGGTGTGATGTGACAGGCCTGGCCTAACGGACGTGAATAAGAAACTGAAATTCAAAACTCAATAATAAATCAATCTAGAGCCAGATCCTCCACCAGACACAGGCTCTCCAACAGCCTACGTACTGGTGATTGGACTTGGAGGAGAGAAAGAGAAAGTATCAACGAAGAAGAGAAAGAGTTTCTCGTCTACAAATTTCTACACACTCCTCATCATCCAAGAGAGACTAGTGGTGTATCCTCAAGCTTAAACGGAACGGAAGAAAGAGGTTTAGAGGTTCAGTACAGCAGTTAAATGTAGCTTGTTAGTGACCAGAATGTTAAATTGTAAAATGAGACTCTCTGGCCGATGATGATGCTTGCGGGTGGGTAGTTGCTTTCACTTACGTTACTTTCTTACACGCTACTTTTTCAATTTACTACTTTCTCCAGTGTATTATGTGACCAGATGCATACAGAGAAGGGTGTAGTATCCCCACTTCAGTAGTGGCTTAATGTTTTTCCAGACCAGCCTCCCCTTGATCATGCAACTCAGTCAAATTCCCAACAGAAAGTAACAAATTGGTCATATGTTAAACGATATTCATATAGGCAAGTGCCTTGAATAGAATCAATGTATCAACTACAAATGATAACACTTTTAGCTAATTACCGGTGCTTCATTATAATCAATAGGAGCGTCTGCACGCACAATTACGGATATAAAGAGAGTTACGAGGCGTACTAAGACAGGCCATGTCAGAGCTATTAATTACAATCCTCCCTCATCAATACGAGCTTGTTATTGAAAGTGGTTGCTTTTGTTAAGTAATTGCAATGTTCTTGTTGACAGCAGTATTCGCCATCGCAGGTATTGTACCCTTTATTATTATCATTTCAATGGACATGTACGAGTATTGTCCTGATTGCGTAGGGTGACGCCTCTAATATTCAGTCCCAAAATGCATTGACGACCTTAATGCATGCAATCTGGCTTCGCAGCCAGGGGTATAGGTAACAATAAAAGGAAAGGGATCTTCTTTTTATGTTCCAGACATCTTTCTCAACTTTTGCGATCAAAGGGACAAATCAATGGGACGGAAGTCGTAAAATATTTTTTATTACTTTGAAGCATTTATGTATCCCTCAATTTAAGTCTGCTTTTCATCTCATGCCACATCTAATTTCTCCACCCTTTTGAATAAGATGGCCATTTCTTCACCTTTCCGAGTTTCACATCACAAAACAAATTACAATTAAAGTCTGTTTAAAAAAACTGAAAAATCATGAGCTTGCTTTTAGCTAGTTAACGAGTTAATTGTTATATTTCCCATAAACTCCACTGGGACCAGAAGTGGAAGTGGCCATTTCATTCTTAAAAGTTGGCAAAGTAAAAGCTCAAATAATCCTTCAACATTTCACATGTCAAATAATTGCTTTCACAATGGTGTACAAGAATGCAATAAAAAAACTTTTCCCATTTCAAAGGTTTTTTAAATCTCGGCGAGATTGATATTGCATCTTGTTGAAAAAAGGAGGATGGGTGGAGGGTAAAGACAGTTTTTTAATTCAAAATGAGACTTTTATGAGCTCTTAAAATACAGTATGAGATCATACTTAAAAAAGCTTCAAAAAATAAAAATTCATGATGCCTATTTGGTGTAGAAAGTCTTCGAGGCATGAAGGAAGAAGAAAAAAATCTTACGCACTTTCACTACACAAGTCTCACTCGTGTCGAAGTTCAAGTTGAGACAAAACGGAAGAATGCAACATCCTTTCGGTTTTACACAAAACTTTCACTCACAACCCTTCTTCCTCATACCGGAAAAGTAAAAGAAGCGTCGTAAGACCGAAAAGTGTTGAGACATTCCCGCAGATGTCGCAAGCCCACCTTCTGTGAGAACCAAACCACCCTTCTTCTGCTTGTGCTTTTAATATGAAAGTCACGGATTGAGTGTCGGAACAACCGGAATACGTACTTTGGAAAGTAATTAGATTCTACTAAAAGATACAAACATTCTCTTTCTGCCTTACCTGAAAATTCCCCTTCAGAATGGGCCCAGCCTGTCCAATGTATAGAGTTGAAGCCGTGTCAAAAGCCAGTTCTTTCGGGTTTCGGAAAGCCAGTTGTGAGCTGTGTTCTTTGCAGTTGAGGTATAACGTGATGTTATCTCCGACAACCTTGAAAACAAGCTCAATTAGTAAGACCAGACATTGCTTCACGCAATTACGCACTAATGAATTAATAACATAATTGCAATCAATCAATGAAATCCCGGGATAAATGAATGACGCCATAATTGACGAACCAGGAGTTGCATAGCTCGGATAATTTCCTTCGTTAGGTTCAGCGAGTATTGTTTTTGAGTGCTAAATTGCTAAATGGTTGGAGGAGTAGGATGGGATGAGCATGTGAAAGCAATTAAATCTTTCCAAAGTAAAATCATAAAATGTCGTAGGTAATTGCATTGAAGAACTAAACTTCATCTCTCCCCTCTTCCCACCCACCTTTCCAAAAACCAAAGTAGTCTTCTCAATGCAAAATGCACCGAGTCCTCTCAGTTTTACGTTCATTCATTAGCATTTGTGTAAAACAGGACAGAGAGAAAGTGAAATGACTGCGTTCTCTCTACTCTACGGTTAATCCTGAATATATAGGCGAAAATCTGAATGTGATTTCAGAAAGGACATTGAATTGGATTGGAGAAAGCAAGGGAAAGAGGGTCACATCTAAACTGACTCTAATTAAATCCTAAATCTCGTCCCAACCCCTACACATGCATACAACAACACAACCTCACTTTCACCATCCCACACTCAAACTAACCAGCAAACAACCTGTACTACTGATTGTGAGAATCACTCGTTCAATTCAAAATACAGAAAGCGTTCAAGGGAGACAATAGAAAAGATTCTGATCGGATGGGATCTGCCTCTGCCTTCACACAACGAAGGATGGTGAAAATTAAGCATTTATAAATTTAGATGAAGGAACAGTCTAGTTCCCCCTCGCCTACAAATCCGACCAATTCAAAATAAAATTCTACTCGCGAGTGTCGACCAACTTAAACGACCTGAACGAGAAATCTTCACATCAACTCCGAAGTAGGGGGAAAGTGCTGAAAGAGTTGAGCTGAATGAGCATAATGATGCTATAAGAAGATTTTAATGTGCTTTGGACATGAAAGAGGTGGGAGTTGGAAATGTATTGATACGAGACGAGACTAAACTAACGCTTGAAAACAGATACGAGAGAGGATCCCTTCGTCCTTTTTATAGGGGCATAACGTCTGCTTAATTATAATATAAATTACACATTTCTGTTTGCCTATTTTGGTTAGATTGCAGATACATACTGTGGTTCGAACCAATTAATTGGTTCCATTGTGGCCTGTGCCCCTTTTGTTAGGAAGGCTCGTTTGCAATATCTGCAAAGCAAACCAAACAGAATCAGAGTCAATGCAGAAACAGTATTGCTAATCTAATCTAAATGAAGCAATTTGATACTACACACACCCACAATACGCTGTGTGACATAAATGTTTAGGACCACCAGTCATTCAATTTGTTTAACTTTTAACCGAGTTGACTTTGGTGGTCGTTTTCTGAAATTTACGGATGGATGGTTGGTTTCACAAAGAGAGGGTACAAAGTACATACACACATTAGTTCTCTTTCACAAGGCACCTTTTACCTTTAGGGCAAGCCGATTCCATTTCCGTGTCATCAGTGGAATTTCAAATGACACGATGGTCTGAGTGACTAGATGACTAACCACATCAGTGTACAACAGAGAGACAACGTGATGAGGCGACGCTGACGTTGATGATGAGGTTGTGAGGCTGGGTGAGATCTAAAAAAGGAGAATCCAATTAATGATAGAAGATTTGGTGGAAAGAAAACAAACAAGAGAAAATGTGACATCGCCATATCTACTTCTACATCGACGACGAAGGTGCCGATGTCACCCTAGACCAAATGACTTTACTAATTTTCTACTATTTAAGTTATCGGCTGTCCTGTCACATCACAGGATAGAGTCAAATTCCATTTGAATTTTTAACTTGGCACATCTATGGACATAAATTACAGCACCTACTTGACCTCTCTCACACTCATCCTTTGTGAAATATGTAAGCATCTTTCTTTTAGGATTCTTTTAGTCATAAAGGTCTGCAAGTTTAAGATTAGAGAGGTCATCCTCGCGTGAAAATTGAAATTACTTAAGAGTTTTTTAATACTTGAGCAGCCTAGTGGCTCGGTGTCCTGTTGTTTTGTATGGTTAATTTATATACGATGTTGGTTTATTTGAACCCGATGGGCTCTTCTTTCACCTTTTTACAGCCAAATGACTTTTATCTGATCTTACCATCCTGTCAAAAATGCAAACTTATTGCTCTTCTGCAGTTACATACATACCTTCAGGCCGAACTGAACGAGTGTATCCAGTGGATTGACAACGGCGAAGAGATATGCCGTCTCTCTGCGTCCATCCGGTTTTAATGTGGCAAGAAGTGCAAAATCTCGATACAATCTGTCTGGCAGGAACAACCTGTAGTAATATTATAGAGTGTATGAACAAGTGCCAAACAAAATAGTTGTTTCTTGTCTAAAAATACCATCCATGACCTGGACACGAAAAGACGTGTCAAGACAAGGATTTTTTAAAGGACGAGAAGGTGGAGTTATTTTAAACAAACAGATTTCAAAGAAAGCATCAAGTTTTTTGAAGATGGATTGAATTCAGTTGGGTTTGGTTTGACGCGAGTAAGTGAGTGGAAGAAGGGGGGATGCTGATGTATTGTCAAGTTGAAGAAATAAATGCATTTTTAGATTCTTGGAAATGTCAATAAAATACCTGTAATGGGACTTAATGTCTGCCCCCTCCCTGAGTCCGTACGCAGGAAAACCATCCAAACCTGCTTCAAAATACTGTGTCCTGGGGTCATCAAAAGGAACTCGAATGGCTTAGAAAGGAGCATAGGATATTACCTCATTACAATATTATTACCTTTACCTCATTACCTTGAAGCAAGTCGTGTTCCTCGATCGCATCTAAAAAGAAACGAGGAAATTTTATTTTCTTCAAAAAAATATTTGTTTATTTATTTTCTCAAATGGAATGACGATGGCCCAAAACTTTTGCTATGAATGTGAAAAAAGATGCATGGCTTTTCTTTTCTCCAGAAAGAAAGAAGAAAAATGCTGATGTGTGAGAAAAATATTCTCCATAAAAGCACTCTTGTGACTCGTATCCTCTCATTTTATTCAGCATCTCATCATCATAATGCGTAATGCGTTTTGACAGTTGAGAATGCTGCCTGAGAATGAATGTAAATGTGGATCCTCGACGCATTTTTACGTTGCCACATTCGCCTTTATCTGTCATCCTCGCCATTTAAATTAAATGAGGTGACACTAAACAACCGAGACAAGACACACGTACTAAAAATTGTGTGGTTTGTTTTGATCATGAAGAAAAGTGTCTTCTTCACAAGGACAAGTGAGTCCTGTCATGTTGTCCTTTCGAGGCTTAATTTCTCACTCCTTTCTTCTCCATCTCACGTTGCATTGCAAGGAAAGAATGACAAATGAGTCAAGCAAGAATATTATGTTCCATAGAATGGAAAAACAGACAACTTTATTTTAGCTGAATTTTTAAGTTATGACTCTATCACGATGCTTATTCATAGAATAAAATGTGTAGCGCTTAAAAAATTTGTCTAATTAATTCTGAGCTGTTCTATTGTGGAAATAGTTGTCAACTGCCCATTCATCTTGTGAGATTATGGATTACTCTGAGTTTAAACAAGAAAAGCAATAAATCAACATTTCGCAAATTCATTAAATACACAAAACAGGAGGTCCTCAGAAGACTCACTGAGGATCTCCCTGCGGTTCCTTTCTTTCTTCGTCTCAGCCCGTAGCTTTCTCTCTTTCTAATTTGGAAAAGAGGGGGAATTATCAATTCATTGCATCCAGTTCTTGACAGTGAATATATATTTTGTCTCAAAGATAAGATGCTAATGAAAATATCAACAAAATACAACAGACGCAGATGAAAGGAAGTTTGAGAACAATGTCCACCTTCCAAGACTTTGTTCCTTTTCTACATTGTGATATCATTTTACTCTCTCCCTCATTCGAGTAATGCAGTTCTTATTCAAAAGAAGCTGAGACAAAGTCATCATCAGATTACAATTTTCATTAGTTGACGGACGCATAAAAGAAAGTTGGTTGGTGGAGATGAGTGACTGCTGGTTCTTTCATCTTCTTTGGACATCAAGCTGGATGAAAATGAATTGCCAGCCAGCCAGCCATGCCACGAACAAACATGCTGGATGAGAGTAGAAGATTCTTATTCTATCCCATTGTAAAGTCAACCCTTTGGTCAGGTCAACTTCTTCCCAAACTTGTTCCTTCCCTAATTGTGATTAATGCCACTGAATACCACCCACCAGCATATATACACTTAATTGTACTACACCCTTTGAGTATCAAACTAATATCACATAGGTACTCTAAAGGAGTACACCACCAAGATTGTATAGATAAAGCACCAAAAGCAGAGAGAGCTCTGGAGAAAGCTATTCAAAATAATGTGGAATCTCATTGTACCCCTTCACACTGGACCAATTCTGGACAGACAAATAGTGACCTGCTTAATTAATGAATATGCTCCATATTCACTAACGCATAATATATCTTCACTAACCAGAATAGTTTTGAATAAGAATCACTTCCAGAGTGGACTTGAATAGAGCCCCAGAGAGCAGTTAAACTTTCCCAATAACTTAAATGAGTTGACAAATATCAAAGTGGGTATAAAATAGGTGAAGGAACGGTGTGAAACAATGCCAACAAACCAAACAAAGTTTCTTCTTCTCTATGGAACACAAAGTGCTACAACATGCCACCACGTAGACAGTACCACATGGTGCGAGAAAATGAAAATAACTCATCTGCCCCTTGCACCTTGCTCACATCCGCATCGTCAAAAGGTCACTACAGACTACAAAATACTTCCGAAAGCATTGCTTCATCTCAAGTTCCCCCTAAAAAACAAAATTCCAGAAGAAAGCTAGTCGGAGTTGGAGTACGAAAAATGGTACGATCATTCAAGTCTACAAATTTTCGAGAGCTAAGTTTTGACACTTGCAATGAAAAACGCTTCCTAAAATAAAATAACAAGCAATTTCCGCGGATTGATTGATAAAGTTCAGACAGGTCTAATTCAGTAGTTTACCCTTCATAAGTTTCCTCGATGATGATTGATATATCGACTTGAATACCCTAACATTTTAGTCACTTTTCCTCATTTCGTGGCGATGTTAAAAAGTTCTTGATTTTCGACTTTCGTGCAGTTGAAGAAGTGGATGAAATGGAGATTGCAGTGATGTGCTTAATTTATGAAATGGGTTAATTATAAGATTATAGGCACAGGAACCTCCCAATTACTCACTCCATGCTACTGATTTCGATCTAACTCATCCTAGATCCCCCTCCCTGACCTATCCAAGGTGTTGAGGAAAAGATTTCTGCTGTCTAATAAATGGGGATTGATGTTCCACGACCTCGCCCACTCTACAAAAACTTTCATCTACAAATAGAACATTCACACAGTAGTTCAGTTCAGTATTAAGGAAATACAAATATGGTCTGTTGGTCAGTCAGTTGGGTTTCGTGTATTACTCAGTTGAATGATTTAAAACCAGACTAATTACTTTTACAGATATTATAGAGTAATTTATGGATGTGTACGTGTCATCATCGGTTCTCTCCCTTCATAGCATCATTCATATTTTATGAAAAAGGCTTTTAGGTACAAATTAAAAAACTGTTCTTTTACCTTGAGATCCTAAGGATGTTCCAAAGTTCCGATTACCGAATGCCTCCGCATTTCCTACTGCTAGCCAGGCTGCTAAATGGAAGTAAAAGCAGAGGAGATTGGAAAGGAAGAAATGGGCGGAAATTGAAGATGGACTTTTCATTGCAGGTTTTGAATTATTCTTCTGAGACTTTCACTTGAGATGAACATTCTGTTTGCTGCAGGCAATCTGAAATATAAAATAAGACAAGAATTAAAGAACGGCGAGGACTCTCAGTAATTTAATTAAATGTAAACAATAATAAAATTTTGATAAGCGATATGAATTCTACTTTTCCCTAGTAGAGAAAGTACGCAACAATTTTGCATGGAATGGATAGTTATAATAACGAAGACCACATCAACCACGCCAACTTTCCTTAGAAAAGAGACAGAGCAGGCTATACCGAGGACAAGATAAGCTCTGTTGAAAACACTATGCACTTGGTGAAAGCAGGCAATTAGTCATTCTACTACTTTGAGTGGGAATAGAGTCACTTTCTTCACTACACCATGATAAATAAGAAGGAGGAGAAAGGAAGAGAAAAGAAGAACAAGAATACGAATGACATCCAATTA
The DNA here is from genome assembly GCA_034696445.1 of Isotomiella minor. Taxonomy (NCBI): domain Eukaryota; kingdom Metazoa; phylum Arthropoda; class Collembola; order Entomobryomorpha; family Isotomidae; genus Isotomiella; species Isotomiella minor. The sequence continues at coordinate 20,626 of JAQIWU010000151.1, forward strand.
GATTAAATTACTTCCAGCTATTGTCATCTTTAAAACATGATGCAGTAATGAATGGGCAACATTGCGTAATAAAATGCTTTGAGACTTCTCCATTCTCTCCCTCTTATCATCGCCTGTAGCTTTTGTGCTGTAGTAACACAAGATAAGATTGTAATTGTGATAGTAATGATGAAGAGGCTGGAACAACCACTCTACTTCTTCTACATAATCAAATCATCACGAGGAGGAAGATTTCAGTCGTCTTGCCCAAAATGGAATTTTAGGTACATTCGTTTTGTGGTCATAAAGTATATAAGAATGAAAGAAAGTAAAATAAAATAAAGTGAAAGTAACCACCTCAAATACGACGTTCTTCAATAATTTTATAAGTGCTCCAGTACTAGGCAGTAGATCCATGCGTGCGTATGAACGTGTGATTATAAATAAATAAATCTGATGCTTTCCTTCTCCTTTTCCGTTTTTCAGACATATACCTATGCTAGGCAGGTGTGGAGAAAGCAAGCACCCAAATGAAGTAGCTAACTAAGCGAGTGAGTACTCAACGAATGAAAGAAACGAAGTGGAAGCAAAGCAAAGAAACTTAAAGTGAAAGTCTCTCTCTCTGTTTCACCGACTTTACTTTGTCTCAACCGGGCAGTCCTTCTATAAAAGCAGAAGGCGTGAATGGGTTGGCTGATTGAGGAGAGGGGAAAGTATAAGAATTGATACCGCAAACGATCAAAAAGACTTGTCTCACCACCTAAGATAGGTAGCAAGCATGAGACGACAAGAGAGAAGAAAGATATGATATGTTGATGAAGATGATTCACTTTAGTTTTACTTTTCCATCTTGACAGGCAAGATCGGAATATTAAAAAGAGGCAGAGGGAGAAAGTAAGGTAAAATAGAGAAAATAGCTGCTAGCTATAACGGAAACGAAATACGTAGGAATGAATACTTTCATTGCTGCGTCTTATGTTATCACTTGAAGTTGACTCGACTCAGACACTCGTTGAGTTCTTCATAAGAAGAGCTACTGCGTAGTAAATTGTTAGAGTAGAGTGCACTAAATCGATGAGATAAATCAGACTAAACTAAACGAAATTCAATACTTGTCCGGTTTTCCAAAAAAATTAGGGAAACTAAATCACGACAACTTACTTAATGTAAAGTTCTTTTATTCCAATCAATTTGCTACAAGGAATTGCTTAAAATTAAAAGACGCACGAGGATGACTGACGATGGCAGTACGGTTGACGGTTGTCTGATTGTGCTCTAACGATTTGATTTGAAGGAAAGTGAGGAAATAATGAATGAAGCCAAGTAAGCGAAATAAATTCCAATCAGAGAAGAATGAAAGAAAGAGGGAGAAAAAGTTCCGGTGGATATGATGGAGCAAGGATGTACTTTAGATTAGATAGAAAAAGAGAAGAGAGCTGAACACACTCATCGCATACTTAAAAAGAATTTAACTGTAAGTACTCCTCAAGAGTGGTAAATTCGTGACCAGAATGAACTCATAGAGAACCCACTTCTCCCACTCCCACAATCAATACCTCCTCCACCTAAACCCTAACCTATATTGATACATCTCAACCCGTCATCTCGAATCTAATCTAATCACATCATCATCCTCCTCTCGTGGATCTTTCCTACAAATATCCCACCCAGGAAGAGGTATTGATGAAGAAAGAAGACCAACAGAAGAAGAAGAAGATGCTCAAATAAACACCTTTGGGGGTTATGAGATGACGTCTTCGATGATTCATTCTGCTGAAATTGTAAAACTGTAATTGGATCATCAGTACACCGAGTGGTAATGAAGTTGTCGAGCTCATTATGTAAGAGTGGAGAGAAGTTGTAAACTAAACTGTCTCACATTTCAATAGGATTAGGGAGGACATGAGGACAGAACATTTGGTTTGAATTTACAAGTGACAAGTTTATTGTCCTTCCTTCTGCTCTGCTTGATTCTCATTAGAACTGTCTCCTGCTGCATTTTGTTTGTTTTTAGTGTATAAATCTCAGGGAAAATCTCTCGGTGGCGTCATTCTCATTAATAAATCAATGATAATGAAATTGGATTTTGCATGTTCTTCTATTAATCTCTTTCTAAAACGGAGTAAGTAAGTGTGCAGGTTTCGATTTTCGCTAACATCACAATTTGCAAAATCAGAGTCTCATCTTCATCACATAAACGCGACCTGCCTTTCTCACGCTATGAGTTTGCATGTTGCATCTTCTATTTTTGCTGCCTGCCTGAAAGTTACAGACTCCAGGACCACGTCACCCTTGTGGAAGTTAAAATTGGTAGAAACAATGACTCAATTCATTACATTTATACAAACAAACATCACGTCATTCATGATGTTGATGGTGCCTGAAAAAGGTGTCCTTATGAGATCACGTCAGGTTGGGGTGGGGCAGTGAAATGGAGTGACAGTGATGTGACGTGTTGTTGTTATCGTCATTATCATCATTGTCGCGGCCACAGAGAGGTACAGGTACACAGGACCATAGTCAGGTAGTACTCAAAGACCATTTACTTATAGTGTGGTCTGCATGGTTAGCCAACTTTCACCACATGCAGTGAGGACATTGTTTAAGATTTTTTTTGTTCGAAACTTTAGATTGCATCGGGGGATGACGTTGAATATTTTTGATGATGTAAATATTTGTGGTCATTCATTCTATTCCACATCTCTACTCTCCCCTTCTAACGCGAAAATGTGTTAGCACCTACAGAGTCAAAATTAAGCCCCAATGCCGTGATACGTACGTATAGTAGCCTAAAAAGTTTAAAAGTGAAAGGAAATATGGTTCACTTCCAGGGGACAAGTATGCAATCTGTATAAAGATATGTTGGTCCATTTTCAGTGACAATGTATGATATTTGACATCACGTCATGTCCACTTTTGACATCAAGTAACTTCTTGGAGGCATAGTACGAGGATACAAAGGAATGTTTTCTTTTTGATCTTTCAAATCCTGATATCAGATTCATAATCTAAAAGCGAGAACATTTAACAAAGTGAACTGATGATATGATACCACCTGGACACATTTGTCTGCCTGCCAGCAAGAAGGTAATCATATACCGGTCTTAATCCATTTATTATCCGATTCCCAATTTGGTTGTGAATTAGACGAGGGTAAAATGCAATTCTCTCTTTATAAGGAAAGTGGTTGGAAAGACAGCAGCCACAAATTAACCACAGAGAAATGAAATGCACTGCTGAGAAATCCACGTTGGTTCCTGCAGGAAAAGTGTCTAAATTATTACACTCGGCCTGGAAGAAAGAGATGAGACATCCCTCCCTTCCTTGGGTTGTAGAATATTTATATTTAGGACCATATTGCTCACATTTCCTTTAAATAAGTGACCTTTGGATTTGTACCTGCAACTTATGAGTGTCCCAACATATTTCCAGAGCATGTACACAATATGGTGTACATGCTCTGATATTTCTAATATTAAAAACTGGCGTTCACAACTGGAAAGAATGGTTGAATGTAATTTCAAATTCCAAATGATCAAACAAACTTATCGAACGTACAATTTGTACATTTCTACTCTATCACAATTTGAAATTACATTACATTACATTACAATACGAATGTCGAGGTGTAAATCATAGGCACAGGAAAAAAGTAAAAGTGCGAACTGCATTATTACACTTTTATGTCATAGAAGATGATGGATTGGGACAGATGTCATTTTGACACGTTAGTTTTTCTAGAAAGAGGAAGACGACTAAAGATTTTCTCATTCGTTTCGTTTCCTGATATTTGAACACGGGTCCACATTGTTTGAACACTTGTACACATTCATCTGCGACAAAGAAACCAACCACCAACATTTGGGTGCAGTTATGATTGTTGATAACAAAGTGTTCTCATTTGAGCACAATTTGTAAACGTCATTTGATTGTGATTGAATAAAATTATATACCGTTCTTTCACGTAGGTTTCAATAAGTGTGATGGAGCTTCGAGTGAATACGTACTTCAGCCCTGGTTGAAGTATCTGAAGTAGGAAAGGACGAGCTTGATGAATTTTGAATGAGACAGGCAAGAAGACAGATGAGATGGGTGGATGGATGAAGCAAACTGAACGAGTGTGGGTGAATGGATGGACAGATTGCTTGCTTATTTTAGTGAAAGCAAACCATTGATTTCCATTATTTTGCCATAGTCAATAAGAAAAAGGAAGACCCCATTAGATTTTTTCTAACTGTACTTTGTACTTTACCAATAATCATAATCATAACAATACTTCTTGTGAGTACGAATTCATTAGTAATAATTCGATATGGGTTCCCAATCGGGATACCAACAGAGGGATCAATTGTATGGCATTGTTACTAACTACGCTTGAATTTCGAATTTCTGTAGCGGTTTTGTGCGTGCGGATGTGCAAGTAAGCTTATCATCATCTGCCACAAACGGTGTGAGTGCGAACAGACACCTTCCTTTCACTTCAAATCAAATTCACACTTTCTCCAATTCAAGAGTACAGAAGCACGTTTATAAGTGTGTCTGTGATTGCTCTACAGCTTTAAGCTGGGTTTGGTATTGGATTTTTCTTTTTGTGAACTGATGGCATGTCCAACAACAATGCACGGCGTGTCATATTCACACTTTTCCTTTTCAAAAATAAAATGCATTGCTTCTTGTAATGAAATACTTTCATACATACCATCATCACATCGTCTGGTATCAAATCAACCACTCCTCTTTTTCCAGTTCGTTCAGTCCAGTCCACGTGGAGCGTGTCTAATAGTCTTACTGCGTCCTTCACGACTAAAAAGGACAGTGCACTATGCGTAATCAGAGAATTCCCACCGCAGATACTTTACTTTCTTTACTTCCTATGATGATGACCAACACCAGTGCGAGAGTACAATAATGTTGTTTGCTAAGGTCGGACCCAAATTAATCTGGCTGTCCGTGTCCTTAGTGTGTAGTCCAGTTGGTATGCAATGCGTCCTTTAAAAATAGAAAGAGAGAAAAAAGAGAAGGATGGGAAATGGAATTGAATCTGTCAACTAAAAAGGGATGGTCATTTTTACACGTCCAGCAGCCAGCAGCAGCGGCACAACTTCTTTTTCTTATGTCCATCTTGACCACTAGTCAGTTCTATCCGCTGTATGCTGTGGTCCAGCCAGCGGAAGGCATAGGAGAGTTGGTTTTGAACCGTGAGCATCAATAATGAAGAAGAAATTTAATTCATTTCATCATCATTGTTCACTTGACCATCTCTGAACACAAAGCCAAGAAAATTACTTTGGCTGCTGCGGTCTCTCTCCTGAGTTTAGAGTTAACTAATGGACATCCAATCCAATCTGGACGTTTTTTTATTTGTTGGTTTATTCTTTGATTCAAAAGAAGAAGAGAGAGACCCGAAACGAGGAGTTGGCTTGGATGGAATGGAAAGTGGGTAGCCCACACAAAATAAAAACCCGTTTAGGGTATTGTCAGAGAGAAGGTTCAATTCCAATTTGAACCTAATTTCATGCCCTACTTCTCTTCCGTAATGCTAAGCTTTCTCTTCACAGCTCTACTAAACGGAGAAAGTAAGGACCAAAAGCGGGTGTTGACAGTTGATAGGGGAGAAGGTAAATGAATAATGCAATGTGAAATTGTGCTCCTTCATGTCATACAACAACATTAATTTGATTGCAGATACAATTAAAATTGAATTCCATTTACGGCCTACAACGAAAGCGGAGTTAGTGTCTCATAAATTATCCCTATTACAAGACTGTCGTCGTTCCCTCGTCTGTCGGATTTAAGAATGGCACCTCAGACCGAAAATTTCCACAGATTTAGCCAATTTAATTTAGAGACATGATACCAGGTTTTCTCGTAGAAAAGTTACATGAAGCCTGCCAAACCTAAGCTTCAGAACAAGCTTAACAATTTGAACCCAATAACATTGTAATTGCACGTTAAGCTGTACTAATATCGAGTATGAAAATGACAAGTTTGACTTGCAGTTCGGAGTTCAGTATGCCTGAATAAATCTTATGAAACTCGATCCTTCTCGAGGTCAAGGCCATGATTCATCATCTAGTGATCGTATTTGCTGTTGTGCTTCGCAAAATGTTCACAATTTGGTTTAGAATTAATACATCAAAGTAGCTGATTAATTTGCAAATCGTAAAAAAAATTAGTAACAAAGAAAACACTGGGTTTCTCAATAAATCATATCTACAATCTACTCGGCACCTTTTCATACAAACGCAAAGTCTAGAAACAAAACATGAGAGGAAACAAGGAGGTTAGAATAAAACCAGTCAGATATTGCACACACGCCTTCCTAATTTTAATTAATCCTAGAAAATGAAAATGAGATACATTCTGGCAAAAGAATTCCTCCTTAGGAGGGAAATAGAAGAAAAGAAACCCGTTAACCATAATGCAGAAAATAATAAAATAATAAAGACCCAGGACAAGACAGACTTACCCACAGAGAGACTCGACTTTTATGATTGCGTTATGTTTATGACATGACATAGTGATGATTACTTATTCTTTGTAGGTTCTTGATAAAGTTTTTATTAAATCTTCCTGTCTGGTTTGACTTTGACTTTTCGGGCACATACACAATACAAAACAAGACAGGATGGATAAGTAGACAAAAGATGAGCAAACCAAAAACCAGTCGGATGGACACTAAAAGATTGTTATAAAAGACGAAAAGTAATTTAATCCCTCAGCTTTTATTATTACGACCAGAGTCCTGCTGATCAATTTCAGGCGGCGATTGATTGTATCTTTTCTTAATTATATGTAATAACCAAAGATGAGATGCTTCATGATATTCGCATAAAGAAGACAAGTTTGCAAACCAACGTAATAATTAGACAGGTTGGACAAATTCAAAACCACTCTGGTCTTCTATAGGTACCTTCATGCATATTTACTTGTCGGGATAACTTTTTTCACAAACTGGGAAAAAGCTAACACTCCTTTTTAACCCAAAGACAAATTATATTGCTGTACCTACAGTTGTAAACAGGCAGGAAGGTACAAAGACCATGAATTGAGGTGAGACGCGTGGGAGAATGAAAAAGTCATTCACATTTTATGGATGATTGTTCAACTTTTATTGCTCATCTCATCCGTCTTATCTTAATCTTACGCATACATGTACAGTCTTAAGTCTGTCAATTTGGGATTCGCCAAATATCTTAGACAAACACACAATACATATAGATTTATGATTATGAATGATAATGAGAGGCGTTAATTACTTGGTCTGTTACATAATTTACGCATGTTTTGCATGATCGCGACCATCCACCCACTCTTTTTCTGTTGATCAAGATGCAGTTTTCGAGGTGTGGAAGAGGCTATTAAAATGTAAATACTTACATCCATCACAAAAATAGACATTCATTTTTTATGTTTGTGACAAGAAGAAGGAACCGTTATACGAATGATGATGTGTGGGGCAGAATGAGAATAGACGACTGAAATTCTCTTTTCCATTTGCAATAATTTTGATAGGAAATGAAGTGAAGAGTGTTTTTAGTGGCTATTAACCTTCACAATCGACCAGAACCAGAAAGATATTTAAAGTAGATTTTTACCAGCGTGAAATGAAGAAGAAGAAATGCTGAGCAATTGTGATGAGGTCCGACCCCTTGCTTTGCTTATCAAGTATTTTCAATCTTCTTCTTTGCAAAGTGGATGGATGAGCTATGTTCTGTTCTGCTCAAGCTTTCTCAACCCCACTTCTTTTTCTTGACAAAATATGGTTCATCAGTGGAAATCAATGACTTCCTTATGGCTTTTTACTAGTCAGCAGCACAAATCTCTCATTTCCACTGCTCAAGTCTTGAAGATAGAACAGATCCTAATCTTGTCTTCCAAACATTTTTATGGCATGCAAAAACGAATGCGGGAACTCTGGCCGCGTGTACTAAAACTGATTTTCATTTAGATTTTTTCTCGCTCTTGGATGTTTTTTAAATACAGTCTGGTTTTCACTTTTAAATAAATGAAAGTAGAGATGATGATCGAACAGATTCAAACTGTCCTTTCACTTGAGTCTTTAAGTACTACGTTCTGTCTGCTGTGATTTCTGTCACTTCTTCCTGATCTTTTTCTTTATATGTCTGTTTCACATTTTCTTGTAAAATTAACATAGTTTGTTTAATACTTCCTCCTTTTCTATGCAAATCCACTGTTGCCCATTAATCGAATTGAGTCTCATACGCACCCGAATGAGTCTAGCCAAACACTTGAGAGGATACACTTTGTATTTTATTTTATTTTCTGTTATTTCAGTTGACAATCTTTTCCCAGAATATTTTTGTCAAATTCAACTCTCATACTTATTCGCACTATTCAAAGACTGAGTTGGTACAGAACGTGGGCACATTACCTTCTTTTTACAACTTTCCGTTGGCCACATGTTTATTTCCCCCAAAGGATTAAAGGTGGTGACGAGGACGCATAGACGAAAACTCAATGATCCAACATTTAACAGGATTATGCAAACAATTTGCGGAGAAACATGATGTCAGGGGAAAAGGCATGGAAAAACTACCTTTGAAACTGACAAAGGCTCACAAAAATTTAGATTGTTCACTTTTCACAAGTTTACTTTTAGTCGGAATGGAATGCAATTTGTGTAGCAAACTTGCTGTAACACACTTGACGTTTATTTCATTGTTTTTTGAGCCCACGGACTTAAATGTAAAATATGAAATGTGCAGATTACAAATTGCGTGAGAGCATAGCAGAATGAAACTTGAACAAAGCGTGGTCTCTTCTTCCCTTCCGTTCACTTTCCGCGTGGCGTTACAGGCTAAAGCTTGATCTCAACTGAATCTCTCTCGCGTTTGTTTGGGTTTTGAAAGAGTTAGTCAGTGGTGAGTCAGACTAAAACTGCGTTGAGTTGTGTGTTTGTGTAGGACAAATTCTCAATCTCTTTCTGGTTTTAACAACGTTCATACCACCGCTACCTTGTTACGTTGTTATGTTATCTTTCATACCGTAGGTACCTTTCTGAAGTCTAGCCGGGTTAAGATTCGGAGGACCCAGCAGGAAGCAAAGATCAGAGGAGTTGGAGATTTCTCGAAATTTTACAGATGCGTAACTTTAGTTAGGTTTTAAGGTACGAAAAAGTGAGCATGACCTTTACGGAAGTAGACAGACAAATAAATGGTGAAGGTGAAAGTTGAGTTTGTAAAAGAGGGGAAAAGTGTGTCCTCAGAAGGAGGAAGGAAGGAAACAATAGACGTTGAAGGTGAAATGAAGATAAAGTGACCGGACACAAGGGGAAAGGATGAAGTGCTTTGCTTTTCTCTTCTGGACAATGGATGGATGAATGAAGGAATCGCACACGCACAAACACTGGACAATTGTTCATGCGGGAAGATGAGACAATGAATTGGAAATAAAAGAGGATGACCATAATATAATATTCAACATTGGCCATTATAATTTTACCATGCATTTCTGCGATTTCATTGTAAAAGATGACACCTGGAGGACCACCTTTTCATAGTTAGATAGACAAGACCGAAGGTATACTTTTTGGTCTAGTCAGTCATACATCATTTAATGTTCCGACAATAAAAGAAAGTTACACTTTATCACAAAGTGAATGGATATGATCAGGGAAGGATGTTTGTTTGTACGAGGCGTGGTCTGTGGTTATGCATTTTAATGTTTACATTATTATTCCTCTCTTTTGGTCACAGGTCACAGTTTCACCACCACGACTCTCTACTTTGTGTACTTAAATCAAGTCGCCTTACTTTTGTTAGCGAAAGTCACTCAAATCTAAAATCGTATGATAAAACTATCGAAGCTCCCATTTTTGTTTGAAGAAAGAAGACAAAAAAAAGTGTTGCTCATGAGAATCAGAGCAGAAGAGGGAAAGTTAAGTTTCATGCCTGCTCGAGTAAAGGAAATGCAAGAGACGAGGAAAAGATAACTTTCTAAAACTGAAAAAGTTGCTTCATCTTGTTTCCTGTCATCAGGAGGAGACGGAAGCTTGAATCTCTCATTCATTTCGTATCACATGATATGAAATCATGAAAGGACAAGAAGATATTATGGTGGTGTTGTTCCCTTCATCCTTGCGTTGGCTCACACTTTTGGGAAAAACTTTTATCGAAGCAAGGAAAGCCAGTTTCCTGTTGCAGCTTTTGATATCAAAACTCGTTGTTGGGAAAGCTTATCATCAACACCGTCAAGTAACCATTGTGCGCTTGTTTTTCTTTCATCTTTTCTTCAACTTTTGCTTTCCCTCTTCTACTCCACGTAGTGACGAGTTTCATTTCTTTTGTTTCTCTCGACCAACCTAAAATTATCCTTCATCCTTTCCTCCTAAACTCCTTTAATAATTATCGTCTGCGATTCTCCGGGAAGAATTGATGAATCCACACAAAGAATGTAGATCATTAGTACACACAGGGAGCAGAACATATTCTCTCCAGAGTTTGGGGATTAATGTGAAGAAGGAAACTTTATTTTGCTATACCTCGCGTTGTAATTTCTATCATTTGTCCATGAGTAAAAGCTAAAGCTGGATGTATCCGGCAAATTATCTACTTCCTCCAACCTAATTCTTCACACTACTCACCCATTTTATCCATACATTGTGAAGGTGGAGGTCTAATAACAATAAAGATTGTACACATTTACTTACTTCTGACTTTCGCCAAGGTTTAAGCCGGGAGATTTTTGAGGAATTTTACTTTTCATAGCCCCAAAATACAGGCATTATGTCGATAGACTAAAATTCCAAATCTTATCTTATCTAATCTTAAGTACTGCAAGTTATCTGTAATGTTTGTGGAGTGGAGAAGAGTAGAGAAATCAATGAGATACATAAAAAATATTACGATTGAGCCATTGTTATCTTATGCGTTATTACCCAGAATTTATTTCGAATAGGATTTGTATTGTACTCAATAAAACCATTTATTGTTTTTGCAAAATTCAGAACAAAGTCGAAAATACCACTTTTCCACAAAGATGCAATAAAAGGTGGAGCAAAACCAATAGGCTAAAGAGAAAACATAAAAGATATGACAGTCTAGATTTACATGACATTCGCATTTTATGTGAGTATAAAATAGTATCATGCCCTGAACGTGGAAAGCACTTTATGTATTATGGGAAAAGATATAGAAGTTGGTCAATGTTTGTCAACCTGCTTTTCAAAAATCCAATAAACCTTCTTACTGCCTCTAAATTCCCCTCTCTCTAAGTTCGGAACACACTTTTCTTTATGCTTCAGAGATCGCATAGAATCTCAAATGTTTCAACTTTGCAACTTAAGTGGGCGTACTCAATAAAGTTGGTTTGAACTGGTGTATAGGATGTTAGTGAAAGGAGGCAAATCCCTCCTCTCACCATTTACTGTTCTTCTGTAAAGGAATCAGTTCAGTGCGTCTCACTGTACCCCGTAGCCTTGTCTTGTGTATTGGTGAAAGTTGAATTTGGGTGCATTTATTGACAGAAATGCGTAATGTGCAAGTGATCAAATCAAGGAAGTAAAAAGGGAAACTTGAGAAGCTATCTTATTCAGCATCATCTTCTCCTTTCTCCTTAAGAAGTAGCAAATTACTTACAAGTCAGTTGGGGTTCAGTCAACTGTTGAGTGAGTGAGTGGGTAAAGTGTACCACTTGAGAGTCCTACCTTTACTCACTCCTCATTCACTCAACTCAACTTCCTGTGCTCCCTCACTTTCACTTTTCATCTTTGTTCAGTGGAAATCCTTTAGCAAAGTAGCGGAACCTAGAGGCCAAGCCAAGGTGTACATTGAAGAGATACTGACTGGTTGATTTGGATGGGAGGAATCTTTACTTTTAGTCCCAGTCTTGCTTGCTTTCTCCTCTCCACACTTTACCTTCTGTTACTACTTTGTACCTTATGCTTACTTTATTTTCATCTACACACATCTAGAGGAGGGACACCAGTAAAGTAACAGCAGAAGAAGATAAAAGTGAATTGAATAGTTGAATGAATAAAGTTGGGTCCGTTGAAATGAAACGAAATGATGATGGTGGTGAAAGTAAATAGCAAAGCAGGAGAGAGAGAGGCTGAAGAAACTGGCTCGTTGAAATTTAAATTGCTAAGTCAATAAAGTATATTGTATATCTATCTACTCCCTCTTTCTTCCATATCCTACACCTTTCATACCAATTGAATCATCCCACCCGATACACAGGACAGGGCCAAGTGAAAGTACTCCACCGCGATGCTCTTTCCTTTGACAGGAGAAAGCAGAGAAATGATGATAATAGCTGAATTTCCCTTCGCTCAGCTCTACCCCCTCCCTCGTGAGTAAGTGTGTTGTGGTACTCAATACTCATACACTAGGAGGAACACAACACGACTGATACTGACTATCTTGACGTTTTCGATAGAATCACTTCATCACTGAATGAATGTTGGAAGAGGTAGGAAGAGGCGTATGTTATCCAGTGATGGTCTATGCTCCTTCATTTCACTTTCACCGGCGTTCTCCTTCCATGTGTGTCCCATTCAATGGTGAAGAGGGGGGTACCATTCTGGTTTACCATTTTGTATCATCTGAAGTGGCACAGTCACAATAATAATTTTGAATATTGCACCCTTATATACTCTCTAGACATTCAATGAGGGAGGAGACGTACGGATCCTTCTGTACTCCCGGAGCGTAGGCCCATGATATCATTTTACATTATGCTTTCCGTCACATCTTGCTCTTTTGCTTAATATAATACCCACCTCCGGCATGAGACAATACAATCCACGGTACTGAATTCCATTTTATGAGAAACGAGTTTATTTTATCCAAAAAATTTGGTTTTGGATGAAGCCATTGTCATTCTTTCTACTTCCTCCTCCGGTTTTCTTTTTCTCCTTTTCTACATAAAATAAAATAAAATGTGCCCATGTGGGTGACTATTTCTTCAAAATATGTATTGTGTCTCTCTCCTCTCGGCGTTGAATTGGAGAAAGAAAGCATGTGTGCCTTCCTACTTTCACCAATGTGTCCAAGGCAGAAACAAGAGAAAGCACTAAAAGCAAATTGGGAGCAGGAGCCACAGTCTACTTTAAGCAAGGCTTTCAGATGATGGTTCATAAAGAAAGAAATATACCAAAAGAGGTCCTTATTGAATGCTTCATGTATCTGAGGTTCTCCAAAGACAGTTTAGATTTGGCATTCAAATAAGCAGCGATCAATCATGACAAATAATTTCCACAAGATCATGGTTCGTTATTTGTTTAATTAATTGATGCAATGTATGAGGAAGTTCTCTATACTTACTGCCATTTTGGAACTTACTGAGGCAAAGCGTTATAATTTATTGCGTAAGGAAAGGACTTCTTTTTTCATTTCGAAATTAATTTTTTCATCAAACCTTCTCATGTGATTCATACGTCCTTTTAATGGTGCTTTAGTCGAAGTTTGCCCTACAACGGGGAAAATTCTTTCCATCTCATTGCACACAGGCACATTTCAAGGCTTCAGATTAGTATGGGTGAAACATTCTTCTTATATATTTTCCAGAAATGAGCGAGTTTGAGGGGAGAATTTGTCTTCCTTCTTTAAGCAAATTAAGAAGGCTAGGAGTGAAAAAGAAAACTTTTTAGAATCTCATTAGTGATTTGTGACACGACAGACGACACCCCGAAAAACCACCCTAACTAACACCGTCTTGACTCAAACCGAAACCGCAAAAGAATGAAAGAAAGGACAAACTTTTTCCTCAAATAAAGGACTTTATGGGTGAAATTAGATGCCGTGAGGAAAGTAGAAAACAAAGAAAAAAAGTGCGAAGTGTCATTTGAAAAAAATGCACCACATTTTCAAGGGAGAAATGGTGCGTCTTTAGGCGTTTCTCAATCTTCGGATCTGTGACAAAGTGTCTCATTTTTATTTCAGCAAACTTTTTTGTGAATAGTTTTAATCTCTCTCTTCCCCCTCATGTCCTCTCGATTGAAGTAAAATAATGTCCTACAATAAACGCAGGAAAGGTGGATTAATTATGAACTAAACTTGTTTAAAAAGAACGGAAATAATGGGCATCATGGGCACATCAAACTCTTCAACCTTTTAATTCCCCACTGACATGATGATGATGATGATCATAATCATGATACTTTCGGTCGGAATTTTGTATATTTTGAGCCTGACTCCTGCTGACTCAGCCATTCAACAAGCCAGCGTTAATTTTTAAACTCATAAAATGCATCCTCCTTACTCTTGACTAGTTGTCTTCCATATTTGGCTACATAAAAACCAGAATCTTCTTGTACAATGTAAAATAGGAAAAGTGACAAATAACTTTATTTATTCAAGTCGTGTAGCACTTCTTGTTAGTGCGTACAGCAAGCTTTGTTTGGGCAAAAGATGAAATGACTTAACTAATGATTGACGAACGAATTTATGTAAATATGTGCGTATTAAATTCGCAGCTACCATATATAGAAAGAAGGTTTCCATAAAATATAATAATTCCGCCGAGAGATGTTTCAATCCAAGCTGTGGCTGGAACACACTACAGCAATTTAAATTCAAATTCAGCTTGGGTTTTTGAAATTTATTGTTGGCCGAAATGAGAAATCCATTAGCTGATTTGATACTGCAGCCGAAAGTGCAGGAGGACGAAGAAGAGAAGTTCTGGACAAATGTTTAAAATATGAGGAATGAGTTAAAACTAATTGATCCCCTTGAACGCATTAATTTATGTACTTTTTAAAAGACAACTGGACAGGAGAAATAATTCTGTTCTTATGAACGGAAGGAAACAATTTTTCCCCTTGACAGATGAGAAAGTGCCAAAGAGTTAAAATTATGAGTATGAAGTC